>CM042336.1:2426703-2589203 GCA_023566125.1 Zingel zingel | reverse complement strand
CCCACACCCGCCCGGCGCCTCACACCCTGGGCAACTCCGGAGAAGAAAAGAGTCCAACCCCTATCCAGGAGTACGGTTCCAGAACCGAGACTGTGCGTAGAGGTAAGCCCCACCAGATCTAACCGGTAGCGCTCCACCTCCCGCACCAGTTCCGGCTCCTTCCCCCACAGAGAGGTGACATTCCACGTCCCAGAGCCAGCGTCTGCTGCCCGGGTCTGGTCCGTCGAGGCCCCTGACCTTCACTGCCACCCGTGTGGCAATGCACCCGACCCCAGCGGTTCCTCCCACAGGTGGTGGGCCCATGGGCTGGAGAGATGGATGCCACGTAGCTTTTTCGGGCTGTGCCCGACCGGGCTCCGTGGCAAACCCGGCCACCAGACGCTCGCCAACGAGCCACTTTGCCTTGGGAGACCCTACCAGGAGCACAAGGCTCCAGACAACACAGCCCTCAAGTTCATAGGGACACACAAACCTCTCCACCACGATAAGGTGATGGTTCCCGGATATATATATATATATATATATATATATATATATATATATATATATATATATATATATATATATATATATATATATATATACATATATATATATACATACACACACACACACACACACACACACACACACACACACAGGGTCCCAAAGTTAAATTAACATTGGTCTACCAAAGGGATCTACTAGGACTACTGAAATTCTAAAGAATGAGAACCATTGATTTACATAAATTCTAATCCTTCAAAACTAAATAAATAGAAATAACCATTTTTTGGACACCAGGGGGACTGGTGGCCAAAGACCAAACCTTATTAGGTTAGGCAGTGAGGGAAATTCATTCTTCAATCAAGGCCTTTCCCCACCCCAAGGTCCAGCAGAAAATAGACTGAAAAATACCAGCAAGACAAAAGACACAGTATGGCTCATTTTGTGCATGTGTTATATCACAGCCTTTCTCAAACCTTTTTTGTGCCAAGGCCCGGTAATGTTTGGCCCTCATCCTCTGTGCCCCACTTGTGTAATTTGTTTGGAAAAGAGAGAGACTATTTGTTCATTTTATGAAACAATTAATGAATTATTTACAGTTACATTTAGAGATGCACAGAGGTTAGAGAAGCACAATAGTGGCCCAAAGTTTCCCAGTATCTGCCCCCCTGGTGAGCTGGCACAAACATCTGAACCAGTCACAGCTGCATGGCCTGGCAACCCAATGGCATAGGTTTTTTTTTCCAGATTTTGTGAGGAGTTATTATGAGCATTAAACACTGAATTTTTATGCGCCTATTTCTACCCTTTTCTACATCAATTTATGCTGGAAACAATTGAAAATATAGAAAAATAAGGCCCTCAGGCATTCTGTATTACTTTCAACTTTTTCTAATTTAATGTTATCTCTGCTGAGTCAACACACATGTAGGCCTAATTTACTCTTCTCTCCTCTTTTGCGTCTTTTGTTGGGGAAGTAACATCTTTGTCATCATGTGCATGTGGCACTTATTCATGTGAACCATACATGAATTCATTTTAATTAATTTATAAACCCCTGGACTTCAATAGTTCAGATGTGTTTCAGCAAGATTTCTGCTCATGTTTACAACTTTGTGCACATTCAAAATATAACTCCTCCCATCTGTGTTCTCCGAGATTTGGAGAGTTGCAATATACTCTGCTGTGCATGTTATTGCTCCGCTGATATGGTAGTATCTCATTCAGACCGTCTGACAGACACAGAGGCCCATTTGGGTCTCTGGTCTCTGACAAAGTTTAGAGAAGTGGCTGCACGCTGCTCTTCATCGGAGGTAGAGCACGGATGCAACACAGCAGAGCGAATCCACTAGAATTAACTGAAGTTGCTACACTTACCAGCCACGCTGCTCACCTCTATTTTTATAGAGAGAGTGGACACAAAGCGACGGACAGGTCTGTATTCATTAAATACTCAAAGCATACATACCTGAAGCCGGGGAAATGCGGGAGGAAAACCCTCACCATCTATGAAAGCATAACTAGTCGATCATGAGTGGCTCAACAGGTAGGTCTATAGATAAACTCATCTTTCAGGCATTTGACCGACGGTTGACACTTCTGCGTGAGAAATCGGGGGTGTGGCGTGTAAGCGTGTGAAACCAATCAAATGCGTGTGTCTCACGGCCAATGCGTGAGAGTTGGCAGCCCTGTTCAACACGCTCATGAAGTTATTAGTAGCATGATTGTTTTGACCACGGATAAAAGCAGCGCTGGGCTAACCCACGAATGAGTTCACCAGTAATGTTAACGTTAGCTGTATAGATAGACGACTAATCTCAGGGGTTCCCACACATATTTTTTTTATTTTTTTAAACGCTATTTAAAACACATTCAGCTGGATTTCCTCTCCCTGCTCTCCTCCGTCTCTCTGTCACTTGCGTCTCGCTCACGTACACACACACAGCTCCTCCCACTGTGCACACAGCATCTGTCTCCATAAGGAGAGAAGACGGCTGGCAAAATTCCCGACCTGACTCTTAGCAAACAAGCGATTGTGCCTGCTTCAGAAAGTTAACTAGTCACAAGTTTGCGGTAAAATGCAGTTGGGTTGTCGAGGTCAAAACACTATACTACTATGTAGCAGCAGTGAATCAAATAAACGTATTATAAATAATGTTATATCATTTTTTACTCTTACACTGAATGTTTGCTGCTTCAATCCAAATGAGTATTGAAAAATATTTTCCGTGACTGAAAAAGGCACGTGTTGAGGATGAGGACCAGCCTGAACCAGCCTTCTTCAAAGACAAAATTCAGAAAATTAGACAAACAATCAGTGCTTCCATATGGAGTACAGGGTATGTGTTGTCACAGTGTCCAGGCAAAACAAATTCCAATATGACCCAATTTCATATGATTAACCGTAAAAACCTGGAGGACATTATACAACATCTGAAAACCTCCTCCTGCTGCCTTAATATTCTACCAACGGGCCTTTTCAAAAATATTTCAAATTGTTTGGCTACAGATATTCTACAGATTGTAAACACATCACTTTTGTCAGGTATTTTTCCACAGGCCCTGTCATTAAGCCACTATTAAAAAAGAACAATCTAGACACGTCACTAATGAGCAACTATAGACCAATATCAAACCTTCCATTTTTAAGTAAAATCATTGAAAAAACGGTTTCTCAACAACTCAACCTTTTCATGTCACTAAACAACAGTTTTGATGCCTTCCAGTCGGGTTTTCGACCACACCACAGCAGTGAGACAGCTCTTGTTAAAGTCTTTAATGACATCCAATTAAACACAGATAGTGGCAAAATTTCAGTCTTAGTATTACTTGATCTCAGTGCTGCATTTGATACGGTCGACCATGACATATTACTAGACCGATTGGAAAACTGGGTTGGCATTTCTGGCTCAGTACTAAAGTGGTTTGAGTCTTATTTAAAGAATAGGGACTACTTTGTGTCTATAGGTAATTATACATCTGAGCATACAAATATGACGTGCAGAGTTCCCCAAGGCTCCGTTCTGGGGTTTAACATCTACATGCTTCCACTGGCTCAAATTATGGAAAACAATAAAATAAGTTACCATAGTTATGCGGATGACACACAAATTTATATAACCTTATCGCCAGGGGACTATAGTCCAATACAACAACTGAATAAGTGCATTGACTGGATGTGCCAGAACTTTCTTAAATTAAATGATGAAATAACTGAGGCGGTTGTTTTTGGAGCAAAAGAGGAACGATTGAAAGTCAGCACTCAGCTTCAAACGATAATGTTAAATGTAGAAACAACCGACAAAGCCAGAAACCTTGGTGTAGTCATGGACTCAGACCTGAATTTTAACAGCCACATTAAGACAATTACAAAGTCTGCCTATTACCACCTTAAAAATATATCGAGGGTTAAAGGACTTATGTCTCAACAGGATTTGGAAAAACTTGTCCATGCTTTTATTTTCAGTAGACTTGACTACTGTAACAGTGTTTTTACAGGTCTACTTGTTGTCCCCAGAGTCAGAACTAAACAGGGGGAAGCAGCGTTTAGTTTTTATGCTCCACATATCTGGAACAAACTCCCAGAAAACTGCAGGTCCGCTGCAACTCTCAGTCCTTTTAAATCAAGGCTGAAGACCTATCTTTTTGATGTTGCCTTTCTTTAAATAACTGTTTAATTCTTATACTGAAGTTGCATTGTTGACACTCTATGACAATCTATATAAGCATATAAAGAGAAATTCCTATTGTATCTGCTTTTATATATTTCACTTTTTTTAACTGCTCTTCAGTGTTTAATTTCTTATACTGCAATGTAAATTTTAAATCTGTTTTTTATTTTTTTTTAATCTGTTTTTCAAAGCACTTTGAATTGCCCTGTTGCTGAAATGTACTATACAAATGAAGCTGCCTTGCCTTGCCTTGCCTTGAACCGGAGGTATCAGTCTGAAACAGAGCTGAACAGTCCGACCAGTGGAATTAGTTATGTTATTACTTTGTTTACAATATTTTAAGGCTTCAACCAGTAATTGTCAGGGAGAGAAAAAGGTACATTCGTTAGGCATTGAAGTAGGAGAGGAGGACAGCATCCAACCAACAACGTGATAAGTACGAAAATAAGTATCCCCTAGAAAATCTCCTCCCTGCCGAATTTCTCCCCCCTTCGCGTTTAGCTGTCTTTACAGTTCGCTAAATGAACCCGACAAAAGGTGGGTTAAGCACCAAAACGAATAGTTAAGATTAAAGAAAAGTGAAGGGGGAGATCGTTCCGGGCAGCTCGGAGATGTTCTGCTGCTGCACAACGGCCATCGACCATCCTCGCCGTCCTGGCCGGAGATTCCTCCGGCAATCCCGACCCACATCCGTCTCTCAGCCTCGTTGAGTAGCTAGCTAGCGTTACAACAAACTCCGTCCGTCCGGTGTTGAAACCATCCAAAAGGTGAAATTGACGTGAAATATATTGTGATAGTCACTGTGGTTTTAGCTGATGGCTAATGTTAGCTTGCTGGCTCACTAGCTAACTGGTCAGCTACCAATACAGATCCAAACAAGAAAAACATAATTATCCATCCATCTTCGTCCGCTTATCCGGTATCGGGTCGCGGGGGTAGCAGCTCCAGCAGGGGACCCCGAACTTCCCTTTCCCGAGCCACATTAACCAGGGATCCCGAGGCGTTCCCAGGCTAGGTTAGAGATATAATCCCTCCACCTTGTCCTGGGTCTTCCCCGAGTCCTCCTCCTAGCCGGACGTGCCTGGAACACCTCCCTAGGGAGGCGCCCAGGGGGCATCCTTACAAGATGCCCGAACCACCTCAACTGGCTCCTTTCAACGCAAAGGAGCAGGGGCTCTACTCTGAGCTCCTCACGGATGACTGAGCTTCTCACCCTATCTCTAAGGGAGACGCCGCCAGCCCTCCTGAGGAAACCCATTTCTTGTACCCTGGATCTTGTTCTTTCGGTCATGACCCAGCCTTCATGACCATAGGTGAGGGTAGGAAAGAAAACTGACCGGTAGATTGAGAGCTTTGCCTTCTGGCTCAGCTCTCTTTTCGTCACAACGGTGCGATAAATTGAATGTAATACCGCACCCGCTGCGCCGATTCTCCGGCCAATCTCCCGCTCCATTGTCCCCTCACTCGCGAACAAGACCCCAAGGTACTTGAACTCCTTCACTTGGGGTAAGGACTCATTCCCTACCTGGAGAAGGCACTCCATCGGTTTCCTGCTGAGAACCATGGCCTCCGATTTAGAGGTGCTGATCCTCATCCCAGCCGCTTCACACTCGGCTGCGAACCGATCCAGTGAGTGCTGAAGATCACAGGCCGATGATGCCATCAGGACCACATCATCTGTAAAAAGCAGCGATGAGATCCCCAGCCCACCGAACTGCAACCCCTCTCCACCCCGACTACGCCTCGATATCCTGTCCATAAATACTACAAACAGGATTGGTGACAAAGCGCTGGCGGAGGCCAACTCTCACCTGAAACGAGTCCGACTTACTGCCGAGAACCCGGACACAGCTCTTGCTTTGGTCGTACAGAGATTGGATGGCCCTTAGAAGGGACCCCCTCACCCCATACTCCCGCAGCACCTCCCACAGTATCTCCCGGGGTACCCGGTCATACGCCTTCTCCAGATCCACAAAGCACATGTAGACCGGTTGGGCATACTGCCAGGCTCCCTCCAGGATCCTTGCGAGAGCAAAGAGCTGGTCCGTTGTTCCACGACCAGGACGGAATCCGCATTGTTCCTCTTCAACCTGAGGTTCGACTATCGACCGAGCCCTCCTTTCCAGCACCTTGGAGTAGACTTTACCGGGGAGGCTGAGAAGTGTGATACCCCTGTAATTGGCACACACCCTCTGGTCCCCCTTTTTGAAAAGGGGAACCACCACCCCGGTCTGCCACTCCTTAGGCACCGTCCCAGACTTCCACGCAATGTTGAAGAGGCGTGTCAACCAAGACAACCCCTCCACACCCAGAGCTTTAAGCATTTCCGGACGGATCTCATCAATCCCTGGGGCTTTGCCACTCTGGAGTTGTTTAACTACCTCAGCAACTTCCACCAGGGAAATTGACGACAACCCCCCATCATCCTTCAGCTCTGCCTCTACCATAGAGGGCGTATTAGTCGGATTTAGGAGTTCCTCAAAGTGCTCCTTCCACCGCCCTATTACCTCCTCAGTTGAGGTCAACAGCGTCCCATCCTTACTGCACACAGCTTGGATGGTTCCCCGCTTCCACCTCCTGAGGTGGCGAATGGTTTTCCAGAAGCACCTTGGTGCCGACCGAAAGTCCTTCTCCATGTCTTCTCCGAACTTCTCCCACACCCGCTGCTTTGCCTCTTTCACGGCAGAGGCTGCAGCCCTTCGGGCCCTTCGGTACCTTGCAACTGCCTCCGGAGTCCTCCGGGATAACATAACGGCTTCCCTGACCACCGGTGTCCACCACGGTGTTCGAGGGTTACCGCCCCTTGAGGCACCTAAGACCCTAAGACCACAGCTCTTCTTTGAACAACTTTGAACATTGTCCACTCGGGTTCAATGCCCCCAGCCTCCACAGGGATGCACGAAAAGCTCCGCCGGAGGTGTGAGTTGAAAGTCTGTCGGACAGGGGCCTCCTCCAGACGTTCCCAATTTACCCGCACTACCCGTTTGGGCTTACCAGGTCTGTCCAGAGTCTTCCCTCACCCCCTGACCCAACTCACCACCAGATGGTGATCGGTTGACAGCTCCGCCCCTCTCTTCACCCGAGTGTCCAAAACATACGGCCTCAGATCAGATGAAACGATTATAAAATCGATCATTGACTTTTGGCCTAGGGTGCTCTGGTACCAGGTACACTTATGAGCACCCCTATGTTCGAACATGGTGTTCGTTATAGACAATCCATGACTAGCACAGAAGTCCAACAACAAACAACCACTCTGGTTTAGATCAGGGAGACCGTTCCTCCCAATCACGCCTCTCCATGTGTCTCCATCATTGCCCACGTGCGCGTTGAAGTCCCCCAGCAGAACGATGGAGTCTCCCACTGGAGCCCCATACAGGACTCCACTCAAGGTCTCCAAGAAGGCCGAATACTCCGAACTCTTGTTTGGTGCATTCTCCAACATAATTATGTTGGAGAAAATGCAGCTATTTTATTAGAATGACATGAATAAACTTAAATGGGTAAACTTGTCAGTGAACAGATGCATTCTAACCAGCGAAGGTGTTTAACAATAAAAACTACAACTCCCATAATTCCACGCAACTTCCCAACATCATCAAAAGTCCGTTTACAATCCATTGTTTTTGTTGAGAGACTCCTAGTGGCAGAAAGTTACTTATACATACATATATATACATATACACATATATATATACACATATATATATATATATATATATATATATATATATATATATATATATATATATATATATATATATATATATATATTGTACTTTTAACTTCTTCCAGTACCTGTTTCCTGGGTGAAAGTCTTGCGTTTTCTCCTTAACTTCTTGCAGGACAAGAACTCTGCTCCCCTGCTTGAGCCCTGTGTTTAAGGACCCAAAAATCCACCCTGACCTCCTCCCTACATGGACCAGAGCGCTCTTATACTGCAGCAGTTAATGTAGGGCTGACAGTAATAAATACATACGTGGGATGCATAGGAATTACAGTACATTAGTTTTTTTGTAGCTATTTGTACGAATGGTTTATGAGAACAGCCTAGAAGTTCTCTCCCTTACACCAGAGATCTAGACAATATTTACAACCACCTACACATCTAACGACACTGTCAGGAGCCAGCTATCTCTCCACACTCTGTCTGTCAAGTAGTGAGGGTTAGAAATAACAGTAATCCAAGACAGGATCACAGTGCTGCGTGGCATCCACCTGTAATTACTAGGTGACAGTGAAGGGCCCCGCATAGAAAACAATTACCTGATCAAACGTGAAACAGAGATGTGAGGAGAGATGAGTGTCAGCCTGCTGAAAAGAGTGAAATGTAAATAGTAGGCCTACAGTTTGACTTCATTCAGTTTCCAATATCCAATATCCCTATCTTTGTTATTGGTGGACTCTTATAGTATTACATATTTCAACATAGTATTTTGCTGTTGTTTTTTTCTGTCTGTTACTTCCAGTTGGATGTGGTGCTGGGAGTGAGTGTGGAGAGGTCAAGCGTGGATGTCGGAAGCGTGTGTTTGAGGTTAAAGGTCACTGGCTCCAGTCACCCCGCCCCCGTTGTAGATCGCTTTAAAAGCACAAAGTACTAGCCTTTACCCTGCAAGCACTCCTGCATCTCAAACTATCTGAGTAAATAATCTGACTCAGAGGCTTCTTTTCTCTCAAAAAGTCCTTCAATAAAATAAACACCTTTCAAAATAGCCTTAACGTTCCCTCAGATAACCTTAACCTTCCATACAGCCCAGCTAATTAGCTCTTAAACTAAATCTACACTGTCAAAAAACCCTTTAAATCCTCCTTAAAACTGCTCTGGGCCTCAAAATAATCTTAAAACTTTTGACCCTGACCTAAAGAATTCCTTGTAACTCTAAACCTCACCTTAAAACAACCTGCACCTCTAACTAACCTGTCAGAATAGCCTTCAGCTCCTCCAAAACAACTCTACATCTCCCTCTTCTTCCTCAAACAGCCAACAGCTCGCTACACCCTCACAAACTGCTACCTTAAGTAAACTTTAACCTTCAATTCCCCCCTCACCTGACTGAAAACAACTCTCTCGTCTAAACAGACCCCTCGGAGTAAATCTTGGTTGGTAGCTGAGCTGCTAACAAATCACTGTATAGCTTGTTGTAGCTAATGGTGAAAACAGACAGTATAGGGAAGTGTCTCAGGTTCAGGCAGCACAGGGGAATTTGGAGCCGTCAGTGTGTGTGTGTGTGTGTGTGTGTGTGTGTGTGTGTGTGTGTGTGTGTGTGTGTGTGTGTGTCTGTGTGTAATCTTGGGTTTAAGGCTGTTATGAATCAGCACACAGGAAATGAACAAGCCGCCTTCATTGCAGCACTGATTGACCCTGTGTACACCCCCTGCAGTGACGCTGTGTTTGTGTGTGCGTCCAATCAAAACCATTCTTACTCCATTTCCAAGTGTAAATAACACCAGCCATTTTCATATTATACCAACATTTGCAGAATCTTGAGCCTTTTTGGTAAGGTTACTAGGAAAACTCAGCCCAGATTAGATGTATTCTCCCCGAAACAAGTTTCCTTTTTATTTTTAAAGAAGTATACAAAAAAAACTTAATTGCAACTAAAATACAAAAGACAGCTTTCCTCTGGTGCCAAGATCTCATATAATATAATGTGCAAATTGCCTTTTTAATTTTAATGACCCCATCATCTTTCCTCTAGCACCACCCTTTAAGACAAACTTTCCATTTTAACTCCCCTTCTGTTAAAACTTTAAAAAAAGTCGTATTCAGCCAAAGTAGAGTAAAGACTGCACTTATAAACAACACCATTATGAGGGCAACATGCTGGCTCTACTTACAGGTACTTCACCCCATACACCAAAAGACGTACTAAAACCCATAGGTTTGACAAAGAGGCCCACAGTGCTTCACTCCATGCCCACTGATCCAGACAGGTCAAACACAAAGGGTGAATCTTGCTACAACGGTCAATAAAAGCATGATTTAAACTTTCAAAAAATCCAAAAAGAAGTCAATCTTGAGACCGTGATACAGTGTGACCACACTAACGTTTTCCAGAGATGTGGGCTTCTCCTCTTTCTGTACACGCTACCACTCTCCTTATTCTCTCTTCCAAGAAATACTGAGAACACAAACACCAGTTTGAAGATGAAATCTAATCTAAAATACTTTTCTTACCAATGTTATATAAGTTAATTAAATAACTACACAGCTACCTCATCTACTGGAATATCAAAGAGAGCTGAAAACACAACCCCCTCATACGAGCTGGGACCATGTAAGGACAAACCACAAGTCCACATGATTCAGGTTAGGAAAACCAGCCATGAAACCCCCTCTGATCAATAGCTCTATGCTGCTTCTTATTATTGAAACATAACTAAGTCTCCTTTGGTTCTAAATTGCAGAACAAAAACAATCTAAATAAGGGCTTGAGCCATTTCAGATGGTTGGATTGGTGCCACATCAGCAGTAAATCAGAATTCAGATACACAATCCCTCATTCATTGGAAAAGCTTTAATGGGAGGGGATCACACACCTGGAAGGATCTCGAACTACCTGACTGGTAGTCCAGACATATGATCAGGAAGTCTTTTGGACGCCTCCCTGTAGATGTAATCAGGCATGTCTAACTGGGAAGAGATCCCAGGATAGGTCCAGAAGACACTAGAGGGATTTCATATCCCACCTGGTCCAGACATGCCTCGGGATTCCCCAGGAAGAGCCAAATTGAACTGAACTACGAGGCTGCATGTTGCCACCACTACCTAGATCACGATCAGCGGCAGAAAATTGATGGACGGCATTTCAGATGGATATGAACAAGGAACCACTTTCAACACAAGTTGAGTATGTTGGAAAAGCCAAACCTTTTTTATTTAGATGATTAATTCTATTGCTGTTGTGCTTCCAAAATGTCCAATGCACCAACCCGTTCCCACTCTGAATTCATAAAATATGGACGCTTGGGCAGTGGCTGTCAGCATCACATAAGACGCAAAAATCCTCCTTCATCTGTTTGTATGGAACACACCGGGCAGAGCAGCAGCTACGCGGCGCTTGATGACGTGACGTAGTATTAAGAGCGAAAACGGTAGAGAGAAGTATGAAAGCCCGAAATTCTATGTAGGGACACAGGTGGGAGGGGGGTGGATGGGTCAAAACAACACAGGACTTTGACCCAGGAGACCGGGGTTCATGTCCTGCTTGTAACAATTCCTAAACCCAACTGTCCCGTTCTTCTTTTCCTCCCGTTCTTCTTTTCCTAAACCCAACGGTCCCGTCCTTGTCCCCGCCCATCCACCCACCATCTTTTCCTGCATCAAAAGTGACGCCAATAGTCCCGACCCAGCGCTTTTAGATAAAGCGCGTTTAGATATGAAGCTAAAGGAGAATTTTAGAGTCAATAACAACGCCAAAGGCACCTGACAAAGCGTCCGTATTTTACGTGATGGGAGTGAGAATGTGTTGAATGCACAAGCAAATGATCATAGACTGACTAACCCAGATTCCTTGTGGAATCAAAGGAAAGAAAGAATTTTAAAGGAGCACTTATTGAGACAGTAAATCCTGAGAGTTAGGCCCTGATTTACTAGAGGCAGAAAGAGGAATATTAGAGATGATAAGGTCATGAGAAAATGGTGAGTTAAGTTTCATATGTCTGCCTAACTAATACATGTAGTACAGGCAAGGCAGAAGGACACCGTTCATGACAAAGACCATGCAGCAGCTTTGAAAAAACAAAAACACTTTCACGCATTTTTCAGTAACGGTTACCCCGATTGCTAGCCCTGTTTTGTTTTCACACCATTTAAATTACATTCACTAAATTAGCTTATTTTGTTGTGTCCTCACTACAGACACAAACTGTATACACTCTGATGAATATAGTCGAGTGTGTGTGTGCCTACAAAAAGTGTGCCTTGGGAAACGATCAATAGATGATTAGGGGTGTTGGAAAAATCAATAATTTAAAAAACGTTTTTTTTTCTACAAAATAACCTAGATATTGCTTGCCTGATCAGACTGAATGAAATGTCTCATTTTAATTTTTCTTACATAATCTTTTTTTTTGTTTAACCTCAATGGATTACTAACATTAGCGAAGGTCTTAAGGCGTATGACGTTGTTGATTTTGTTCAGATATGCCTAATTGTATTTATATAATAATTGGTTGCACTTGACCCTACACACGTTCATAGCAACAAAATGACAAGGGGTAGGGTACAGTTAGAATTATTATATTATATTATTATCAATGTTTTATGATAATTAAGAGGCATTGTTTACTTCATAGGCTGTATTTGTGTTATTATATTATCTTGGTCACACGACAGTGATATGTATATGGATATATAACCAAAAGATGTATTCTGGGATTCATTCATTCATTTAAAACTTGAATTTGTTCTAAAAAGTAATACATAAATAAATATTTTTTAATTTGACTGAAAGAGACAATTTATTGTTAATCGCAATTCTTTTTGAGACAATTAATTGTATAGCAAAATTTGGAATTGTTACAGCTCTAATGGTCATGGTCAAGTAATGGAGCAACATTGTGACAATCTGAAAAAGAAGAAGACTAAAATGTCAACTCGTTACACTCTGCTGAATGAGACCGGAGGACTTGGCGTCCCTTCAGCTCAATGACACATACGGGAGCACCGCTGTTGTTGCCATGTTTCCTCGAAAATCATGATGTTGCAGCCCATAATACCTTTATGAGTGGTTATCCACAGCTGCAGTTCAGTCATTCCGTTCGCCAGAGACGTACCGCTAAGGAGCTGATAAGGAGTTAGCCTCAGCCTAGCCCTCCTCTATTCCGCCGTCTTTGTTTACAGTCTCAACCTGGCCTACGAGCATTTCTGGTCGGCGGGGCCGGGTTGGTAGCCCCCCCTCTGCCAGTGTTGAAGTACTCATTCTTACTCTGTCTTGTCTCGGTCTCAGACAAAGAGGACTCTAGGAGTCCAGGAGGATTTTATTTCAAGACCACACCTGCAAGGATTTCACTCAAAATACATATAGGGTGCTTTGTCTGGCCATAAAGACACACTAGTTGCTTATTTTGAGTTTAAATACATGTACATAGTTGCAAATCAAATATAGGTGTTTACCTATTCAATGCAAGTTTAACATAAATACATTTTACTTTTTGTCTTATGTTTGCCTTTGCGTGTTTATATTACTGCAATCTATTGACAAAATGTATTATAATCCATAATTTTATACACACTTTACTCTTCTCTCATGCCATAATTTGTCACACTGCCTTTATTAGACACTAGACACACACTAGATACCAGGCCCACTAATCCTTACTGAATGATGAAGTAAACCACTGAAATTAGCACCCCAATGTATTGAATAAAAAAATCTATTTTGAATCGTGAGATACAACCAAAAGATAATCCCTAAAGATTATACAACAACTTTCTTTAGCACGTTTATAGGAGACATACATATGCATGGATTGTGTGTGTGTGGTAGGGTTGCACGATATTGAAATGTGATACGTTTATAGCACGGGGGGTGTTGGGGGAGTATCTAGATGCTCTTTTAGTAGTTCACACAATTACATAGCCTAGTAGTGTAAGTGCAGTCCGATTGTCTTAGCACCGCAGTATCTTCTCCTTCCTATAAATTCTCCTTCACATCTTTCCTTGGCCTCATAACGTTTTCCATCGAGGAAAAGTGTTTAGGAGGAAGCTCCAATAATACAACTATACAAACGGAGTGTTTTTGTAGTTCCAACTACTCCAACAGTGTTACGGTTTCACTCTGGGACAGTGGTTCTCAAACATTTTCTGTTACTTCCCCTTTAGAGGAAAGTATTGATCAACCATCGGAACCAGACCCAACCCACAAACCGCCAGCTTTATGCATTATAGTAGCACAATTGTCAGGACTGAGGACTAAGATGGCTATAAGGGCAGAGCGCCACAGCGTGATGTGTATGTGTTTATGTGTTGGAATGACAGTGACAGAGAGAGGGGAAGGGAAGGTGGATTCTAAATGGAACGCTGCTTTGCTGGGTCGACCCGTGCATCACCAAAAACTAATCTAGCGGGTCACATCAATTTCAGGAGTCACATTCTACACTTAAACTATCATTCTTATCAGATCAACAATTTCTGCTTATGAATTTTGGAATCAGGTCCGCCATAATTTCGATCAATAGCTTGACAAAACAAAAAGGTGTGTACAATTTAGTATCTACAGCAGTTATGTCAATGTGTCAGAAACATTTAACTGTGTATAGACTGTATAGACACCTGATATTAAAACACTCAGAACAGGGTCAGAGTTAAACCATCTTAAACAGGACCTCCGTAGAGCGGATATCATGCTGAGACTTTATACATCATTTAGTTCACGTAAGTCAAAACCCCCCTTACAAATATAGTTCTGTAACTTGAATGGTAATGGGAAAAAGTTGATTATTCCTGCTGCATGGTTTAAAATTAACATAATGGATATTGGCTCAAAATTGTAAACTACCACAAGCTTTATATCTCATTTCGTGTTTCCATACCTACATGCACTGTATTTCTATTTAGTGTCTAAAGCTGTTTTCCCCTACCTACAGCCCACAAGAGAGGTGCATTTTGCTGGATACCGGGCCCAATAGTCCTTACTGAACGATGAAGTAAACCACTGTGGGGATACGGGATGGGCAGCTGAGAACAGGGAATGGACTCATTCATGCAGACGGCTGGTGAAATGTAGTGAGTGACTCAGCGCAGCAGGAAGTGACTTTATAAATCACTCAGTCACTCGACATTTCCTTTCACGGGTCACCTGTGGCCCATTGGGTTCAAACACTTCCATTGATTGACATTTTCCCCTTTTTCATTCCTTCTCTTGCTGGCCCCTCTGTCACCTTTTTTCACTTGAGAGAAGAAAATGCAGTTTGGGATTTAAAGTGATATTTAACTACTTTAAATGTCACCATTTTCATGCAAACAATAACAAGTATTTGAAGTTTCTCATACCCCCAAAAATTGAGAAATACAATAAACGACAGGAAGAAGGAACTATACAAAGACAAAGAGATATAGGAACGCCATGGGAGGCTGGTAGCTACACACACACACACACACACACACACACACACACACACACACACACTAAATAAGTGTGTGTGCACAGGAAGAAGGTCCAAAATGCAAAGAAGACTGAACAGAGGACGATAAAAGGAGAGCAATCAGAGGAAAGGAAAGCCTAAGGCAGTAAATACCTGGAGTTACAGTACACACCTGCAGCACACACACACACACTTTTACATACACCCAGAGAAATCCAGACAATACTTTTTATTATTAGAAAAAGAAATGGGCTGGACTAGGGCTGGACGATTAATCGAAAATGTGTCGACATCAAAATTCTGAAGCTGTTGTCAACGTATTTTTCCCATGACGATAATTTTGTTAAATTTATTCCTGTTGATAGGCCTACTTTCTCCTTAAAAACATTCTACCGTGTGTGTTGTAGTCACGTGACTTGGCCCGGACCAGTCAGCCGCATGGAAATCATAATGGAGGATAACTCAAACACTGAGTCCGAGTTAACTGAGCAGCTTGTGCCCAAAAAAAACGCAGTGTCCGTCATCTGGAAACATTTTGGCTTCAGAAAAGATCATTTAGAACAACGTGATTAATTATCCTTCATTTATCATTATCGAGGTAAAATGTGCAATTAATCGTGATTTTAGGTCATATCGTGCTGCCCTAGGCTGGAGGACTTTTTGACCGCAGCATGAATGTGCCTCATCACATTCCATCCAATCAGTGTAGCTTCAGCCTGGAGAAAGACTCAGTTTGTCTTGTTCGACTTGCATTCTAGTGTGAAGGAATGCAGAGGCAATCGTTCTGTGCATACTTCTTGTGTTGGGTGTGTGTTGCTTTGTTTCTCTGGATGTTATTAGGGTTAGACGGCTCTCCCTATGGGGGATTGGTGGTTGTTTCTGCTGTCTTCACCCTGCAGGTTTTTTTAATGAACAGCCTTTATCTGTGATCAGACTATAACAACAAGGCCATATATCCTTCATACAGGAAATAGAATCCCCCTGCACCAGTGTGTCAAGACCAAAAAGTCTAGTCATTTAGATAATAGATCTTAGTGAAAATTAAAGATCCCATATGAGGACAAAAATGAATGCCTTTAATCAAATACAGTATGTTATTACTGTTAATACTAAACAATTCAAAATCAGCTTTGTCTCAACAATATATAAAATGACTATGTGTAATTTGGAAGGTGTCCCTCATGGTGACAAACCCACAGATAATTATCAGAGAATAATGTCCAGCAGCTTTTTCAGGAGTTGAATATAATTCAAATAGTAAAAATCTGCATGAAATAGTTTGCTAATAAACCGCTAAAAATGTAGTGACAGCAATGTTTGGTCTAGTTATCAATGCCATGTGTTAGCATGGTGGCTAAAACATTTATGACATGTCGTTATCAGCTGTGTTTTCTAACATGCTGTCAGTGTGCTAACGGAGCAGCGTTAGCCTTTCCAACCGAGCTGCTTCACTCCACTGATTAGATCATGTTTGATTACAGGCTTCTCTGTGGATTTGGGTTTGTCGCTGTGTGCTCCTGGCTGAAAGTGAATGTAAACAGAGCAGCGCGCTTTGTGTGCCATGATGTAGGTTCCCCTTCTAGGCCAGCGCCATATATTAGAGAGAGTTTGGCCAACTCAAATCATGGGCACCATATTGGATACCATCGTCAGGTGACTCTACAGTGTAAGCCTATGGGACGAATATGCTATCTTGAAATAAATCGCTTATTTCCACCATAAACAGGCATATACATGTTATTGTCAACGTTTGTCAATATGTAAAAGGCCCTTACGGAAACATTCCAGTGTATATTTACCTTCTATATCATAAATGGGCCTATAAAAAAATGCCCATTGTAGTGAGTTAGCACGTCACCTAATATGTCTCTGAGCAGTGTTTACCTTTCTAATGTCCGCTAGCATACGTACAGGATAACTATAGCCAGTTAGCTTTGTGTGTAACATAACAAAAACCCACCCATCTCGTAGGAGCGAAGCTTAATATTTCATTCAATAAAATGATGGTACAAAACGGGAGCACTAACACCACAGGTCTTATGTTGACAACATGAACGCAGATATAGGAAACTCCGAAGGCAGTCGTAATATTTACCTAGCAGGCTAGGCTAACGCTGTTGCGCTAACGTTAGCAAACATCGGCGTAGCATTAGCTAGCTGTTTAAACTTGTGAAAAGCCAAACAACATCCCCATTCAAGCTGTGTTTCACTTTCCCTCCAATATTATTATAAACATAATAAAGACACCTGGACTCGGTCGAAACCAAAAGCCATATGACTATGGAAAGATCACAAGCATTTAGGTACAAAGAGTGCTAGCGAAAAAGATAACACTAGCCTAAGGCATGGCTAACTTCAAACTTCATTCATTTCTAAAGCAGGTTTAGAACTTTTTTGACAGAATGGTACACATTAACGATGGTATTACTATATTTGTCCTATGTAATTTGTTATCAAGTCCAAGAGAGAAATTTACCTCACACAATAATGAATAGTCACTTAGCCTCCAGTTTGCACTTTTCACCTTCAGCTCCTATACTTTTCGCCTTTTTGGTTCAGGGGGGACTTGTTGGGCAGTTGGGCATTTTTTCAGTGATTTATGTCATTTTTTAAATAATTTATTACATTTTTCCACTATTCCCTGCACTATGTCAATGGGAATCAGATGAATGTTGGTATTCAACATGGAGTCCACGAAACACGTGACCACCTGGGAACCAATCGCATAATGGGATAGCTCAGAACATTCAATTCCCTAGTTGGTCAAACTCTCTCTAATATACGGCGCTGTTCTAGGCTAATGATGGAAGCCCTCTAGTGGACAGAACGTTCAACAACCACATGTTGGTAGTGGCATTGGCAATGCATGACCCTGACTTGTGTAGTAAATATTAATTATAGGCTGAATTTGAGCATTTAATATTTGAACATAATTTGAATATCTGACTATAAATCAAGGACTCTCTGTGTGTGCGTATATGTGTGTCTTTCAAACAATTCTGCTTTTATAAAAAGGTGTCACACGCAGCACGCTGTTGCAAGGCTGTGTACAGCAGTGAGGGCGGGGAGTTGCTACATCTCTAGACGACAAGTCTCGCATTGCCAGACCTTCTTCCTGGACGGGAAAAAAATGTGCTCTGGTTTATTGGCATTTCTTTGGGCGGTGCTAAGCGCCGGACAGGGCCACGGTGTCTCTGCAAAATAGCCTCAGGAAGGAGTATGTGTATGTTCAAAGGTAGTTTTAGTTGTGCAACAGAAAACTCAAATTGGACAGATAGTCTAGCTAGCTGTCTGGATTTACCCTGCAGAGATCTGAGGAGCAGTTAACCATAGTCCTCACAAATCCACCGGAGTTTAGAACGCCAACACAAAGAAAGAGGAAGGGGAAAAATGAGGGATATCTAAATTTCCTGCGGCAACTGAACAATCCCGTAAATGAAACGTCGTGGATATAGACTACCTCGTAGATCAGACCAGAGATGTGCTTCACTCTGCTGCGGCGAGCCAGACAGGGGATAGCGGGTTTGGTGATCCCTTGGATTTTATCACGGAGGACAGTTTCTGCTCGCCATCCACAACATTACTACTGCATCGCTTCCTGATTTCCTAAACTAAGGTGCAGCCTGAACCCAAATCACAGGATGCATGTGAGTTAATTGCCAGCCCTAGAAAATACTGTAGGTATGATCGCAATTGCTGCAGAAGAGGTTACATTATCCTGACTTTTAGGCCATAATATGGGTCACAGTTACTAAAATGCACCTTAATAGCATATTTTTATTATACCCTCAACACTGTGTATATGCCCACATCCTTTAAATTGACACAAAGTTTTTAACCACCTGATGACATCATCAGGGTTATTTTCTCAGACTTGGCAAAGCTCCTCCAGAGCCACAGAAGACATCATACTACTGTTTTCACAGGCTGAGCAGTAGAGCCTGAGCCCTAACCAGACCAGACCAGACACACGGAATGGGCCGGGCCGATATTTTCCGCCGCTATCCTCGGGCCGGGCTGGGCCAGGGCCTTGATCAAGCTTTTGTGTTCATTTAATCATTACTTTATTAGCCTTATTCGGTGGGGAGAAAGCTATGCCTGTCCAGCTTCTCCAGTAGCTCTGGGTATATGTCATGCACTGACTTGAGTGTGAGGTAAACTGTGCTACATCGTGTCTCCCCCATCTGCAGCACTGTTCACGGCCAGTGCATCAGCATGCAGACCGTGGCGAAGGACAGTATTAATTGGTGATTGAGACAAGAAAGTCTCCTATATGGTTCCAGGGCTTTGATTATGTTGCTGCCTTGATCTATTACCCACACTATTCAGCTGAGGGAGATAGGGTCAAGTTTCTTTTTACGTTTCTGCATTCGGATCCATTTGCGATCCATTCCATTCTGAATAAACAAACAGCGCAGTTTACATGCTTCGTCCTTGTTGCATTAGCCTACCTGTATTTATTAAGATAATTCTTTAACAGATTTCTGTAGTTCAAACAACTCGGAATTGTAGTCAAGAACATCAGTTATAACGGCCCACGTATTAAAAAATTGTCGGGTTTAAATCTGGCTCGGGCTCATAATTACAGTTAATATGTTGGGCTAGGCCGGGCTCGGACGCAACGTGCTTGGGCTCGGGTAGGGTCGGGCTTGATTTTTTGGGCCCGATCTAAGCTCTACTGAGCAGTACTCATAATTGACATTACATAAAAGATCTGTGGGTATATACACACACACATTATATATATATATATATATATATATAATCTGTGGGTATATACACACACACATTATATATATATATATATATATATATATATATATATATATATATATATATATATATATATATATATATATATATATATATATAAATAAATAAATAAATAAATAAATAAATAAATAACAGTAGCTAACAGTAGCTCAACATTATTAAGCGCTCCCTCCCAGTAAGAGAGGGAGCTACAGACTTTGAGTAGTGTTGGGTGAAGGGAAACAGGTGTTATTTTGGGTCTCGTGAGGCATTCAAGGACAGGGTGGCTGTTAAGAAGTCCAGCCAGTAGTCTGACCTGCGTTAATGCATTAATATATTGTAGACCCTGGTGAAGAGACAGAGAAGTGATATAAGGTCCAGATGATGCCTCTCCTTTTGATTTTATTATGTTATTTTTTTGTTACACTGTTTGGGGGGCAACATCTGTGTGTGTGTGTGTGTGTGTGTGTGTGTGTGTGTGTGTGTGTGTGTGTGTGTGTGTGTGTGTGTGTGTGTGTGTGTGTGTGTGTGTTTTACAGTATATAAATAGTATTCCATGAAGGCAGGGAGACAAATGATGTTGGTAAAAGAATGGTGGGATCCAACAGTTTGAAACAGTGATCAATGGTGTGTGCACATAGTTGTGTATATTGTGTAATACAGTGAACACCCACACAGAAGAACAGCTGTGTATGAGGCATAGCTGGAGAAATGTGATGACTAAATGTAAATCTAACACCTTCGATATCTATTTGCCTTTTAGATTCTGACTTTAGCCTAACATGCAATGGAGCAACACAGATGAGCAGAATCTTCACTCCAAAGTCCTCCAAATGGACTCAACAGATACAAATCTATATATTACTGTAGTCCACTCAGGCCTAGTCCACACGTACACAGTAGGGTTGTGCCTATCGTGATGGCTGGCCGCACACCCTGTCAGACACACGCTAATCCTAGTTGCGGGCGCTGGACGGGAAATTGACATCTGCGTCGGCCTTAAACTAGCAAAGACACTTGCGTTGAGCTTTGCACTGTGCTGCGCAGGGTGCAAGATAGGGCCCCTTAATTGGAAGCTACTTTTTTTATCCCCTTACGTGCAACCTATTTGTGAAAAAGACCATCGCTTTGAGCAGACTGGATTGGCTGGTAGTGATACAGTCTCTCTCTCTCTCTCTCTCTCCCTCCCTGTCAGTAGTAGCTCGCTATACCTGGACTATTAACGTATCAGCATGCGGTAGTTGAGAGAGAAAAGGCATTACCTGGAACGCTATCACACTTTCCTTTCTCCCCTCACTGATTTGATCTGATTGAGTCTAGACTTTACGGCGCCGTAGTTAAGTGAAAGTGGGTCAAGTTGTAATTTACTGCCCCTACCAGCAGGCTGCAGCATAGCCATGTAATACTGTCTATTTACAGAGGGCATTTCAATGTATGTCTGATCGGTTCTATGTTAACTGTTAGCCCATAGTAGTAGAAAAATATTTATGTAAAGAGATATAGTAAAATAATATATATATTTTTTTTATTTAAAATTTTTGACATGTTTACACGATGTACATGTTCAGTTCTTCTACTATATTGAGGAACAGAGTCATCAGACTGCGCTACAGCGATCGGGCCAGGTAGCCTTCTGTTAGTACCGGTAGTTTTGTTTTTCAGGCTTCTCATTGGTCAATATCTTCTTCTTCTTCTTTGCGTGATTGGCCAAGGGTTATGGTTATTACATACAAAGTCAATGCAAAGACACTGATTAAACGTGGTGGCAGGGTGCAGCATGGGCCATGGACGAACCCAGTACATTTAGTAGGTTTAGACAAAATGTAAACCTGTAAAAATGTACTGGATTCGTCCATGGAGCATTAGATTTTGGATTAGAAACACAGGGCGCATACACAAATTATTTTTCTCTTTCATTAACATTGCAAGATAGGACATTTGTGCTGCATTTATGTGGTGTCGGAATAATCAGTAAAATTATGAGTAAAATTCACACTACATTACCATTGTAAGTGAGGGCATGCCTTGGCAAAGGTCTGCGCTCTCAGAGTGCCCTTGTAGTTTACCATGGTATTACCACAGGAAAACCTCAACTTCGGGCCAACAACTGGACAAACAGACATTTTCTCAGTTAAGGTCACAGAGAAAGGATCAAATCCCCATACTTATGGGCTAAAATGTTGTTAGACTTCCAAGATGGCACAGGTCTAAGTACAGTATACAGTTTTTGAATTAGCATAGCATCTGTGAACTATTTAGCTAACTGCAGCTAGCTTTTAACAGGAGCTGAGTGCCTCATTCAGATACTACTGAATTACTACTCACATTACACTGCTCCCTCAAGGTAAGTGAGGTTGAAGCTCCATCCACTTCTCTTTAAATGCATCTACTTTGGACCAAACCCAAGCCACACCACTTTGGTTTTCCTTGGATGTGCCTGAGGCGCTAATGACGCATCGCTCTTTCATCCCTCTATCCCCATCTCCTCATACCTCACTAGCAATCGCTACCAGGTGGGGGATGCTTGGTGGTCAGATCTGTGGAGTGTGTGTGTGTGTGTATGGAGTAGACCAGATTTCCTCTCGTCATCACTTACTGTCCTTGTATCTACTTCTGAAGAACACAAAGAGCAGGAGAACAATTGGAAATAAGACATTAGACCAGCGTCCGTCAATTGGCGGCCCACGGGCTACATCCGGCCAAAGTTTTTAGTCCCGCAGAATGATAATGAATTCAGAAAATGTGAAGAGGAAATGCGTTCTGGTATATAGTATTATGAGCATTCACAGCAGGTAACATTCCATAGGGACAGCGCTTACCTGTCTACAGGCATAAACATGTTGGAAGCAATATTTCAATCTGCTCTGTCTGCGCAGTCCACTCTCATCTCGCGTTTTACACAAAAAGCGCGCTACTCTGCAAATAGCAATTTTTACAAACAAGCTAAAACGACAGCTGTCGGTTTGTAGTCTAACTGTTTATCATAGTTTGCCACGAATCTTGAAATTTGGACAAATCCTCAAACTCAGCTGCTGGCTAAACAAACCATCCTCTCCGCTTGAGCGGTGAATCTATGGATGTATTATAAGACCACAACAAATGCATGTGGCTACTTAATGTGCACATAATGACGTTATAGTCATTTTTGTGTTCTTCATTCATGATGATGATGCCGGTTGTATTCTTTTGCAACAGCATCGTTTCATTGCAGATGAGGCACACAGGTTTAGCGTTACTGAAAGTCAGCAAAACGAATGCTTAGCCTACTTATCAGGCCATTCTGTTATGGTTTTGGTATTTTGTCTTGTATTTTTGTTCATTTATGTTGCCTGTTTAGTTATCTCTGTATTTTTCCTGTGTTTGTATATTCATTCTATATTTTCTGTCAGGTAGATTTACCTCATGTTGTGTATTCCCCGGGTTATGTTCTATTTCCTGTTTTATTTTGATAGTCTGTTTTCGATCTTGTCTTGTCTAGTCTTACCTTCTGTTTTCCCGCCTTGTCTGATTGTCCTGCCCCGCCCTAATGTGCTTCACCTGTTGTTTCACCTGTCCCTCGTTTGTTCATTACCCCTTGTATTTAACCCCCTTGTTTCCTTTGTCTCTTGTCAGATCATTTTGTTTCCTTTTGTTTTCCGTCTGTATGCGTCTCTCTGTGTCCTGCCCGTTGGTTTTTCCTGCCTCTGTTCTGCTGTCTTGAGTTTCATTAAAATCAGTGAGTTCACACCATCTCCTGCCTGCCCTACGCTCTCTCTGCGTTTGGGTCCACCATTTCTCATCGTGTCACACATTCTTCATTAAAGCTGGGGTTTTCCACATCAACTTTTCACTTCAGGCTCGTTGACAGTGACATTTTCACCTGACAACAGGCCTTTCTTCCTGCAAGCGTTTTCCACCAATCACAACACTGTATTCAACAATGACGTTTCTGTAATCAGACTTTAACCATCATTCTTCAGTGAACTGCATCCTAATTTGGGAATATTTTCTACTTAAGTAGCCTAGTTATCATTATGGATTTTCAATGTTTTTTAGGAGTCTGTTCACACTAATACATGTACAAAATATGGCATTAATTTAGTAAGAAAGTCAAACAAGGGTAGGCGTATGAGGTATAAATACATTTTATTTTCTTTATTTGAAAGTCTGGCCCCCGGAGTGTCTGCTAAGAAAAATTCTGGCCCTTGGAAAATAGTAATTGATGACCCCTGCAGTAGACTGTGTAAACTATAAAATAAGTTATAGCTCGATCACAAAAGGGGATTGTTTCACACTAAAACTTTTGTAATGATATTTTGGAAGGCTTGGTGGTCAAGTTTGTTATTATTACACCAGCTTTATTAAAAAGCCCGTCCTCACCTGGAAAACTCATAAGTCAATCCCTGATGCCGAAATCGACCTAAATTAAGTCTTGAATCTCGAATAAAAAAAATGGAGTCTCCGATGCTGCCACGCCCCCATGTCACATCTGGTCTGCTTGCCAAGCAGGAAAAAAAACCATAGAAAAAAAACACACGTGTAGCCTGCTCAAGGTAGATTCTATCACCACTCCAGTGGAGGCGCTAATGAGCTAGATTACTACACACTAGTGATGGAACATCCGATTCTTTTACGCGAGTCGATTCAACCGGACGGTCGTGTGTTGGTCTACCTAGTTAATAGATTCGGTCACCGGTTTGCGTGCTCTCGACGGTGGTGGTGGGGGGAGGTTTGTGCGTTTACTTCCCCGCCCGGCCAGGAACCAAGACACCGCGGAAGACTCGAGCGGTTGCGGTTACATTCGGTCTCGACATACTATTTACACACTCATACTGACCAACACTAGACTCACGCACTGGCCACGGTTACATTCGGTAGCCTGGTGGGCAGTCTTCTCGTGACAGTCTAACTACCACGTAGCAACATTCACTTCTAACATTTAACTTAAAATAACTACCAAGATAACATTACGTGTATTTGTATGTGATATAATACTTTCCCCTTGGTAATGTAGCCTATGAATTTCCATGAACACAATTTTAAAATGCACGAGACATAAAGGCTTCTGCTATTGGTTGATAATTCAAACTTGCCGAGAACCTTTGTATGTACACAATCATCTAAGATGCACGAGAAATAAAGGCTTCTGGGATCGGTTGATAACTCAACCTTGCCGAGAACCTAGACACCCGTTTGATTACATAGACTCATGCAGTACCCTCGGTTACGGTCCTTATGGTCTCGTGCAGTAGCCTGGTGCGTGGTCTCCTCGTGACAGCCTACCTATCATGTAGCAACATTCACTTCTCTAACATTTAACTTAACATAACTACCAAGATAACATGACGTGTATTTGTATGTGATGTACTTATTGTGATGTACATCGATAATGTGTGAATTGCCATGAACACAATCATCTAAGATGCACCAGAAACAAGGCTCGGTTAATAACTCAAACTTGCCGAGAACCAAGACACCACTTGATTACATGACTCGAGCGGGCCGGCCGGTTGCACGGTTACATTCGGTCTCGTTCAGTAGCCTGGTGCGCGGTCTAGGCAGCTCATTTCCTGATTGATTCTACCACCACCACTCCAGTGGAGGCGCTAATGAGCTAGATTACTACACACACAGTAGCAGAAGAATACCAGCTACACACAACGGCACGAATGAGGTAAAAGAAAAAAACAGGAGTGAGTCGGTTCATTGACGTATGGCACTCGATTCGCCCGGTTCAGTGCCACGATTCGGGTTAATTAACCAGCTCTTCGGTCAGTTCGTCAACACTACTACACACACACAGTAGCAGAAGAAAACCAGCTACACACAACGGAGCATACACCGATTGCACTCAGCTTGAGCGAATTAGGTAAAAAAAACAGGAGTGAGTCGTTTCATTCTCCCGGTTCAGTGACACTACTCGGGTTAATTAACCAGCTCTTTGGTCAGTTCGTCAACACTAGTGTTGAAGTGCTGCGAGTCAGTCAACCTCCTCTAATTTAGCTACAGCCAGTCGAAAGTTAGCATGACAACTGCAGATGCAGGAGACCCATCGACAGAACTTGAACCCCCTCCTCTTTCACTGAAGTCGCCGGTGTGGAAGTATTTTGGATTTCCAGTGAGTATGATGATGTTGACAACGTTTGCATTGTCGACAAAAAAGCCACAGTTTGCAAGCTCTGCTATGTGCGTGTACCATATTCTTCCACTGGCAGCACGACTAACATG
This sequence comes from Zingel zingel, assembly GCA_023566125.1. NCBI lineage: Eukaryota > Metazoa > Chordata > Actinopteri > Perciformes > Percidae > Zingel > Zingel zingel. Next base: position 2,562,999 of record CM042336.1, on the reverse strand, counting down.
GCAGTTAATCTGTGTGGTATATGTTCAACTGTTCGGAAATAGTTTTTTAAGACACTTAATTGTTTAGAGAAGACTATGGACATGGCTGTTTTATTGTTTTTGTTTATTTTGTTGTGAACTTGAATGTCATCTTCTGTGAAGACTGCAGTTACAAAAGAGAAACTAGATGGCAGGTTATAGATATAAGTTAGTTACATTATGTTGTTAATAAATGTTTTAAATTTGACAATGTGGCTGTCTAAATTATAAATCTAACATGAATGCAGTGCATGAAATCTGAAAACAAATTTCCACACTGGAGTGTCCACAGTTCCCCTATTTTATTTTACAACAAGCACTCTCAGAGAGAGCTGGCAGTCATAGAACGTTATCACACGTCAGCAGTCCTAACTCCAGTTGTGAAAATGAAACATGACTTCTGACTATGAGAGCCCTCACCTGCAGGCAAACACCTGGACCTGTGACGGTATAGAGAGGTCTGCACACAGTGAGAGAGGGAGAGAGAGGAGATGGACTGGAGACAGACAGCAGGCTGGGAATGTTGGCCTGAAGCAAGGCACTGTGGGATACAAATACTGTATAAAGGGAAGAAAAAAACAGCGAGACAAAAGGAAAGCTGAAGAGTAACGAAGAGCGGGTGAATGAGAAAAGACAAAGTGGAGCAGACAAAGGGAGGAGAGGAACAAGAGGGAGAACAAAGGGAAAGAGTGGAGAGATGGTGAAGGGAAGAGAGAAGCAAACAAATCAGCAGCTAAATGTTAAGAGTGAAAACAGAAATGCTCAATCACACCAATTATTTATGTTGTGACTTTTACAATAACTCCTAGTGTCATAAAAAAAAAGAAATCCCTCTTTATGGATGAGGTAACTCATAACTAGAATATTTTGGGCGGCACACGAAGGCAGCAGCTGTAGTGCTAGTAACAGGATGGCTGCATATCAAATCTCAGCTCTGACGGTTACCATGGCATCTCAACACACACAAACTGGACCCAGATGTCCAATAGTAATGATGTCATCAGCAGGACCGTCAGTATTGACAAGGCTAGAATAATGGAGCCAGCTGCTCAGAAAACTAAGTGCTTCATGTAGTCAAAGCCTGTGTGTTTAACTACAGTGTTATAGAGTACCAAATATTTAATTTTGAAAATGTTATTACCTCCACTAAGGAAATTATGCTTTTGGTTTAGGTTGTATGTTTGTCTGTCAGCAGGATCACAGAAAACCTACAGGCCCAATTATCATTAGCTTGGTGGAAGGGTGAAGCATTAGCCAAGAAAGAACCCATTACATGTTTGAGCCGTTCTGAATTACGGGGCATTAAGAACGATTACTACCTACCGTAATATTTTTCCCTCGCTGCTAATCATTCAAAAACAACATGTCCCACAATTCCACAAGTTGCAATGCATCAATCACAATCAAGTGAGAGAAACTCCGGTGGATTTGTGAGGACTATGGTTAACTGCTCCTCAGATCTCTGCAGGGTAAATCCAGACAGCTAGCTAGACTATCTGTCCAATCTGAGTTTTCTGTCGCACGACTAAAACTACTTTTGAACGTACACATGTTCCACCAAAACAAGTTCTAGGCTATTTAGCAGAGGCACCGTGGCTCCGTCGGGCGCTAAACACTGCCCAAGACGATTGTGATTAGTTTAAAGGAATGCCAATAAACCATAGCACCTTTTTCTCCTATCCCAGAATGCTGTGTGGACTCATCAGACCTTCCTTCGCAGTGCTGTGGAGGAAGGTCTGGACATGCGAGACAAACAATCATGTAACTGGAGATCAGACTCCATATCGCGGCATGAGAGTCCTGGTAACATTACAGAAAAACAGGAAACATCACTGGCTATCGCTGCCACAAAAAAGTTTTAAACACTATGAAGGTAAAAAACGTAACACGAGCACTGAACTGCCCGGGAGTTTGTGTAACAATAGGTGACCGATTCCTGCAACAATAAAGCAATGTTGCTTCATCTCTCACTTCATGTCTTTTCTTTCTCTCTTTCTCCGTTATCTCCTCAACCCTCTTTCTTGTGATTCATTGTTGGTCCCGTTTGATCCACAGTAAATAAGCAGGTTTAGATATTTGATTAGTTTTTGGATGGAGAAAAGCTAGATTTAGTTGTGCCCGTTTAACAATGTTGCCTTACCTGAATCAGCATTCACACAATCATTTTTGCAATATATCGCAATGTGTTTATAATTGCAATTGTATTGTATTGTGACAAAAGTATTGGGATAACATTGTTTCGAGGGGCCTCTGGTAATTCCCAGCCCTGGGTAATTGGCTTTTCCTGCCGTGATATCAACATTAACAATACAGTAACCTTCTTGACCATCAGTACTTCAGTATTGTTTAAGCTATCTTGTGCAAAACCGAAGTTCTCAAGGAAAACATTCCAGTGTTGGCTAGAAACTATTCGACGTGATCTATGTGAGGTGCGTGTACACAGTGTAAAAATAGAGTACTGTAGATTATGGATAGAACGATTATTTGCCTGATTACCGATAAAGTTAATTAATTAAAAAGTGGTCTACTTTGGCTCGGCTACAGCTCTGTGTCTGTCCCTCTGCTTCGGTTTCAATCACCACTGAGTCTGACTTCATGTCCCGCCCACAACACTATCTGACTCTGTTACTGGCTATTATGTTGAAAGTTTCTCATTTATTAAAAAAATGCTTAAATATTTCAACAAAGTTTTGTGTTGGAGTTTGTAACATTCCAAAATCTTAATTTTGACTTAAAGATTTTCATTTTCACTATAAATGCATATCGGTTCCAAATATCGGTTATCAGCTTCATTAACTACTAATAATCGGTATCAGCCTTGAAAAGCCTGTATCAGTCAATCCCTACTGTATATCACTAAACTCATTTTATTGCAGTTGAGGATGGAACAAACCATCAAAGTCTGCATTGAAACTAGCTGGCTTGTCTTGGCTCCACTCTCCTCTGTGTCTGCAGGTTACTTTGGTGGCTCAGAGCTCCATTCTTTCTACAAGCCAACAGGATGTATACCATTTGTCTGCCTGCCATTGTCCATTGTCACATAGACTGGCTGTGGTGAAGCAGCCCTAGCCTTCCAAGCAACCAAGGAAATACCACACACATACACGACAAAAGGCTATATAAATATAAAGAGTTCTTGGAATTCAGGGCAGAGCCAGGTCAGCTAAGGTAAGAGAAGTGGAGACAACGGTACAAAAGTGGTCCAAATCATATTGTACACAAACTCAGAGGGGAATTTCTTTTTGGCAACGACTGAAATATGTCCGTAGCACTGCGTATCCAAAACTGTCAAGTTCTTGTACAGGTGCAACATTTATTGTAAGATATTTCATGGAAAAAAAAAAAAAAAAAAATTCTCTAAAGTACTTTTTTTTTTTTTTTTTTTTAAATGCTATTGGTAACAAAAGTCCGGTATTGTATCAGCTAGGACCGTAACAGTATGTGTAATGGTCCCGAACCCTTTCTGTACAGGAGGTTTGGTCCGGTGTGCATTTTTGGAGCACGAGTTTTACTCAGACTGTAGCCTATAACAATAGTGGACGTAGCGTCCGTGAAGACACCATTGGTTTGTGGACTGCCGTTTTGAAGCCTCGAGCTTGGCGATACGGGCGTTGCCATCTCGTTTTTCTTTTTGCATCCGGATGTGATGATTTTTGACGAGCTGGGGCCTGTTTCACAAAACCAAGATAAGGGATTAAGCCGGGATTTCCCCGTTATCCTGGATGAATTTAGCCTTGACTCGGTTTCACGAAAGTGGAGGCACATAAATCACCATGGAGATTTATTCTGTGCAGCTAGCCTGCTCCTGACCAGGCTAAAAGCCAGGCTAACAGCTAGCCTGCTCCCGACCAGGCTAACAGCTAGCCTGCTCCTGACCAGGCTAAAAGCCAGGCTAACAGCTAGCCTGCTCCCGACCAGGCTAACAGCCAGGCTAACAGCTAGCCTGCTCCCGACCAGGATTAAATTAATCCTGGAGCCTTTTCTGATCACCCAGCAGTGGTTTTACCCTATTGCTATCAGCCTGGGTTAAAATACCACAGGTGCATATTGCTGTTCATTTGTACTGTTATTATTTAAAGTTGTGACCATATTTTTTTTTTTAATAATTATTCATGTGATATAATTATTCAGTCATTGTTACTGTTATATTGCTGTATGAATACTGCTATTCATATTGTTGTTAGAAGTATGATTAATATATTATAGCAGTTGTTGAAATAATTAGAAAAGGCTGATAAAATTTCAGATGTGTTTTAAATGACGTCTGTTACTAAGGGCAATACATACAATGCTGTACATTTCTATAGTTGGGTCATGCATACAATAAAATATGCCCAGCCCACACGGACTTACAAGACACCATAACGTAGGACAAAGGACCTGATGCCAAAGTAACCACATACCCTAAACAAATAAACCTTCTAGTCTTTTTTGCCAAGCTTTAGAAACAAAAGTCGGCAACTTATAAATATTAAATTTAAACAACCACTCCAGTTGGTTATCAACCATTAACCAGAACATTTCAGGATTTTGGGCAGACATTTCATGTAAGATGGTAAGGTACAAGGTAAGGTATTCTTAACTCATCATAATACGGACAATACAAAAAAAGTGAGTCGTTCTCAACTTCTCCTAGTTCACATAGTTCGCACAACCTTTTATCTTCTTGGATGAATTTGAATCTACCTACTTCAAGGGGAAGGATTCCTGTTCTCAACTGAGCCACCAACGACCTCTGACTTCTTGATAAGTTTGCTGTAACATATAGTTCAGGACAATAATAATGTTTGATTTGAATATAAGTTCGTAGTTTTGGTTTTAGCAGAATGTCTTTTGACCATATTTCTTCAAATCTTGCAAGTAACTTCTGATTGTGTACATGCTGCAAGTTAAATTATTACGCTATATATATATATATATATATATATATATATATATATATATATATATATATATATATATATATATATATATATATATATATATTGCAATTCAACTTCTTCAAAAACATATATGTAATTAGTCCACGTGGAATTGTGTGCTTTGGCCCAGAGAAACACCTATTATCAGACATTAACATCGTTAAGCAAACGATTCCATAGCCTTATCATTTCACATTTTCTCATTATTGAACCAGGAAGCCAACCCACATCACCTTGAACAGCCGAAATAGGAGCAAACTTATGAACTCCTAAAAAATAGTGAGCAGCTCTGTTCTGAACAGAGTCTACTGTTTTAGATCCTTTGAAACCCTAAATCCCAGGTGCATAAGTTAATAAGTCACTGGAGACATTCATCTGCATGTACGGTATAACAGAAAATAGGCAAAATTTCCCTCAAGTTACCAGCTAACATTAGCGGTAGCTAGCTACTTTGGTTGGCAGAATGCTGAACAAGACATTTCTCGACCAAAACCTTCCAATGAACTTTGATGAAGTGAAAACATTTGAGATGAAAACACAGACAACACCCAAAACAAGTTGAGGTCTATTTTAATGTCCACAGTGTTAGCATGGTTAGCATTGCTAAGCCTCTGTCCTGATTGACAGGTCCTAAAGCATCCCCTTCTTTATCCTCTATTTTAAAATAAATGGGACCATCATTTACTAAATAAACATCATGCTGTTTTTTCCCCTCGAGATCATTAAAAGTATGTCTTCTTTCTTGCTTCTTTGAAGAAGACTTAAAACTAGCGATAAGACCATAAACTCATTATGCAAATGATTTAGTTAATACAGTTTTTGCCGATTGCTTACACACTGAAAGTGCATGCTTAGACTAAAGCATATAACCTTAACTTTTGTAACCATGCCTTAAACAGAGGCACCAAAAGTACAAACACGTTTTCTGCTTGGCTTTTTTTGCAATTCTGCAACAAACTTCTTACAATTATTGAGAAAACACTTCTCTTCAAAATGCAAAACACTATCGAAAATTAGGGAAATATCACCTTGTGTGCCGCCATTAGTCTACAAAGAGTTCTCCATCACCGTGCCACTCTAGGTCCCTACTTGACCCCTTACTCCCCATTTCTCAATCCAATTGAGTAATTCTTCTCACACTGGAAAGTGTACGACCGCCAACCACAAGGCCTCTTCTGCAAGTAATGGAAGAGGCATGCAGAGTCCAGAGTTGGATATTTTGGGTGATGTTTCCAGACCCTAACACAAGGGGGATCCATAAACCATCCACCCCATCCTTTACAAAACATTTTTCTTTATCATTGCACTGTAATTTTACTGCAATTATTTGTTTGTTTACAGTAACATATTATATTTATTACTGTACGGTAACTGTACTTTGTCTTTGTGTTTTTTTTTTTGTAAAAACCTGCAATGGGAAAATGTATACTTTTTTTCCTGATGCCATTCTAGTTTTACATTCATTGAAATATAAGTAGTTACTGTACTGGAACAATCTTTCGCAGAAGCCTGTATGAGAAAATAGGTATACAAAGTGCTAAAGAGAGCAGTGTTTTGTATGAAGCACATCAGTGTGTTGTTGTTGCTTTGAAAGAGTAATTAAAGTGTTGCATGTGTGTATCAATTTGTTGCAAAAATGAAATTTTGAAAAATAATTGTTACATTTTGATTGCAGAGTTTCATCTTGACAGAGAGGTGAGATATTTATCTCCAAGTGCTGTGTGTTATTTGGCTTATGTAAAGAGTTTTGAAACAATGAGCCACATTCCGCAACACGTGTGTAAGCAATCGGCAAAAACTGTACTTTCTGCACTTTTTTTGTATTTGTTGTACCGAGGTACATACCGAACCGTGAATTTTTTGTACTGGTATGGACGCTGTTTATCACTGCACTGAGATTTATTACTTGTGATAATAAAAAAAAGAATCATCATTGGCTGTTTTACTGAGCTTGGAAAATCCAGTTTCTCTCATTGTGCACCTGCAACCTGGAATAACATGCCAAAACAGCCATTTGTGTTGAACTGTCTCAGCTACTGTAATTAACTGTATAATCAAGATATTTGTCAGATAATGAAAATAACCATGCAGCCCTAATTTCCAAAAACACTTGAAAGCAGCAAGATATATAAAGAGACTAAATGCTGTAGGCTAGCCTAAATGTATATTTAAATAGAGGGCTAATGATGGTGGCTAATGCTTTATCTGAAGTCATTTTCACTGACACGTTTTGATAATATTACCAAGTCCAGCCTAATTACATCTCATGCTTTGTCTGTTGGGTTGCTCTGTTGTATTTGACTAATTGGATTTTTCCTACAGCATTGAGCTGCTGGAACACCCTCCTCCATCCACAGTCTGTAGCATGAAATCAGGAAGGGGCAGGATTCCACTTCAAAGACTTGGCGGGGGAGGGGGCAGCTCCAGGGCGGACCGGAAGACCTTTGGTCTGTCCCCGACAGATCAGCCAACTTTCTGTTATTGCCGTTAGTGTTGTTAGCACCCAGCGCTGGGGTTTGTGCTGGCTGGGTTGGGGTTAGCTGTGGCTGTATCCCCGCAACACATTCTCACTCACATTGCGTCAAAATGCGACGCTTGGGCAGGTGCCTTTCGCGTTTGTCATAGACACAAAAAGTCTCCTGTAGTGTCATATTTAGACGCACCTGGTCGGGACAAGAACGGGACATGAACTCCGGTCTCCTGGTTGAAAGTCCTGTGTTGTTTGACCCATCCACCACCCCAACCTGCCTCTGTCTTTTATACTACTCTACTGTTGTCTCTCCTCATACTACTCTGTACTGTTGCCTCTCTATCTCTGAGCAGTACTAAGGACTACTATGACGATTTAGAGGACCCACCGGCCTCTTTAAGATCGCAAGTTTGGGAAAACTTTGGTTTCCCAGTCAGTTACAGTAGTACAGGCGATAGAGTGGTGGATAAGACGAGGACTGTGTGTCGGCGTTGTTCAGCAGTTGTTGGGTATGTGAGTGGAAATACATCTAACATGTTAACGCATATCCGACGCCATCACCCAGAGAACAAGCCACAAACTGTATCCAAGAACAGTTAAATCAGTGTAAATTACGTTATATTAGACACAGACTGCTGCGTTGCGGCTCTGAACCGTAACGTTAGTTGGGACAGACGCCTTGTTTCTTCAGGCTAACTATATTAGCTTTAGCCAGGCAGGTAGCAGCTTTCTGCAGTGAAAAATGGCAGGGAGACGTCGTGATAACATTGCATTAATCAGGTAATTTAGTTTGTCTTTGCAGAGAACAGAGATGCTGTATTTTCAGTTTTACAGCTGATTGTCTTATTTTGTTTACAAGTTACAGATGAAGTCTGGAGATAATGTGGGGTACTTATTGTTTACCGTTTACATCTTACTTTACAGCTAGCTCAGGGAGACTGTATGGCACTAGGTGGTACAGCCTTAGACATGCACAATAAAAAAAAAAAAAATTGCCTTTTGCATTTTTGTTTTGCTTTTCCCACCATTGTACCAAACCGAACCGTGATGTCTGAACTGAGGTATGAACCGAACCGTGACTTCTGTGTACCGTTCCACCCCTATAGTCTACATACTACTCTCTACCGTTGTCTCTTTACATAATACTCTCTACCGTTGTCTCTCTACATCCTACTCTCTACTGATATGATACTAATGATATTTTGTTTTAGCATAGGCATCGTGATGTGTGCATGCACGATGTGAAGAAGGGTAGAACCATGGGTAGCACACAGTTTACACGAGTTTGTTGTATGGTTTGTTGTTGGGGTGACATGCACGCTCTGCGTGCCTGCACAGTGATTGGTTCATTGTGCCGTTGCTCACAGCCAACATTCTCTGGCAGTCCTGTAACTAAAAATGAGGATGGAACGAAGAGGATCCACCACAAAAAAAGGATGGTTTCGTACCAAAAAGAAAGTCAAAATCAGCTATTTGGGACTATTTTGGCTACAAAAAGGAGGATGTTGACCAAAAAAAAAAAAGGTACTTTGTCAGGAGTGTTATGAAGTTGTGGCCACAAAACAAGGAAGCCACCAATTTGTCTGATCACTTAAATCGGCACCACAAAGCTCTTTACGACGAATACAAAGTCAAATCTGGATGTCAACCAAAACAAAAAACTATTTGCGGTGCCTTTGCCAGTGTGACACCTTACCAGAAAGGCTCTCAACGACAGAAATAAATAACAGACGCAATAACGTTTCATATCGCTAAAGATATGTTGCCATTACACACCGTTGCCAAAGAGGGATTTAAGAACATGATCCGAACGCTTGACATGCAGTATGTTATAGCATCCCGCACATATTTTTCCCAAGTTGCGATAAAAGAGCTGTATGAAAAATGCAAATCCAAGATTGAGGCTGAGCTGTCACAAGTGGAATACTATGCAGCTACAACAGACTTGTGATCCAGCAGGACAACCCTACAGAGCCCTACATAAGTCTGACAGTCCATTTCCTCACAGAGGACTTGCTGTTTACAGACGGCATTTTTCCAAGATACAGGATACATACTGCTAAGTAATACTCTGTTTAGGAGATTTAATACAAAATGTATTAAAGTTTTATTTCAACTTTATTTGTTTAGCCATCATGATGACCAACACTGTTTTACTTTGACACTTTGGCTAAGAAAAGTTGACTTAAAAACAAAAGATTGTGAACCAAATTGCTTATAAGTTGTTTTTTTAATTTTATATTTTAAGTTATATTTTTATAAGCCAATCAGGGGGTTGGTGTAAAGCTGCTGTTTTATTTAAAAATGTGTACTGCCTATTTTGTTTACAGAAATATGTTCTAATTTTGGAATAAACTATTAAGTGACCTTTTGTCACTTGTAATGAAGCTTGTTTATTAGTGAAATTATTAATATAATGAAATGGTAATTATTGACTGGATTGATGGCTCGCAATATCGCAATATATATCGTAATTTTTTTCTGATATCGTGCAGCCCTACTCTCTACTGTTGTCTCTCTACATACTACTCTGTACCGTTGTCTCTCTACATACTACTCTGTACCGTTGTCTCTCTACATACTACTCTCTACTGTTGTCTCTCTACATACTACTCTGTACCGTAGTCTCTCTACATACTACTCTGTACCGTAGTCTCTCTACATACTACTCTGTACCGTAGTCTCTCTACATACTACTCTGTACCGTAGTCTCTCTACATACTACTCTCTACTGTTGTCTCTCTACATACTACTCTGTACCGTAGTCTCTCTACATACTACTCTGTACCGTAGTCTCTCTACATACTACTCTCTACTGTTGTCTCTCTACATACTACTCTGTACCGTAGTCTCTCTACATACTACTCTCTACTGTTGTCTCTCTACATACTACTCTGTACCGTAGTCTCTCTACATACTACTCTCTACCGTAGTCTCTCTACATACTACTCTCTACTGTTGTCTCTCTACATACTACTCTGTACCGTAGTCTCTCTACATACTACTCTCTACTGTTGTCTCTCTACATACTACTCTGTACCGTAGTCTCTCTACATACTACTCTCTACTGTTGTCTCTCTACATACTACTCTGTACCGTAGTCTCTCTACATACTACTCTGTACCGTTGTCTCTCTACATACTACTCTGTACCGTTGTCTCTCTACATACTACTCTGTACCGTTGTCTCTCTACATACTACTCTGTACCGTTGTCTCTCTACATACTACTCTCTACTGTTGTCTCTCTACATACTACTCTGTACCGTTGTCTCTCTACATACTACTCTGTACCGTTGTCTCTCTACATACTACTCTGTACCGTTGTCTCTCTACATACTACTCTGTACCGTTGTCTCTCTGCATACGGTCGAGCTGCTGCTCTGCCCACTAAAGGGAGATTTTTGCGTCGGTATCTGACACTGAGAGACACTGACCAAGTGTCAGTATTTTATGAGTTGCGAGTGAGAACGGGTTGTTCCCCGGGGCTGTCTCATCCCAACGTCACCTAGTAAATTTATTCGTGGGTTAGACCAGCGCTTGAAACAGTGGTCAAAACAATCATACTAAAAATTAACGTTAAACGTTGTTGTAACCTTATAATGTTAGCGTACGGTTTAGCCACTAAGCATTAGCATCAGCCACTTGTCAACGTAGCACATTTAGATAGGTCAAAGGTTATATGACACCATTGAAAGGTGACCTATGACATGCTCCATGTCATTGGCTAAAATGACATATTTCTCTGGGTTTGAACTAGTGCTGCAAAGATGAATGGATTAATCTGTTGTCAAATATTACATCTATCGCCAACTATTTTGATAATCGACTGATCTGTTTAAAATATCTTTGAGTTGTGGACAAAACAAGACATTTGAGGATGACATCTTGGGCTTTCGGAAACACTAATCCACTTGTTTACCTATTTCCTGACATTTTACAGCCTAACAACTAATTGACAGATTAATTAACAATACAAATAATCGTTAGTTGCAGCCCTAGTTTGAACATTGTTGGAAACATTTGGGATAATTCACAGTAAGTACAGAAACTAAACTAAAAAAATATATAACATACATAGGTATACTCGTTTTTAGACATTTTAATGCATAAATATTACATATAATATTTTGACATATATTAACATCCTCAAAATTTAATTCACAAATTATTAAATTGATGAATAAATATGCTGCTGGGAGCTCTCTGGAGGTCCCAGCATCAGCAGTCGACAGAGATCCAGGCTCCCAGCTGCCACTTTTGAGCAAAACTTGTGCCTTTTCTGCATCAAGTTATGGTGCAAATGTCTTTACTTATGTAAAGGAAATGATATATTATAAAAGCTTTTTGGTGTGGGTTGCACTGACCAGTTTTGGTGGTTGTACACCTTCCCCCCACTGTAAATTAGGCCTATGCTGATGATGCTATGGCCTGCAGTCTCCAGCCCGCGGTTGCACACACCCTCAGCCTGCCAATTAATCACACACTCCTCCTCCTCCTCCTCCTCCTCCTCCTGCTGCTGTTCGCTCCTATCCTTCCACATGGTCCTTTGTACCCCTTACAGCCCCATTCCCAACACTGACACTCCCATATTTTCTACTGATTTATCTGTATACTTCAATACATCAGAACACCATTTTGAGTAAACTGCATATTTAATAATTCTTTATATAGGCTATCATAAAAATGCATTAAAATTGTATTATTATTATTATTATTATTATTATTATTATTATTATTAGGGGTAAGTAACCAGATAGAGATTATTAAAATAAGGTTTATGACAATGAGTTCACTGCATATACTGTGTATGAAGGTTCACTGTAAAAGTCCCGAATAAATCCCACAAAGACCATCTAAAGAGCTACTGTTAAGGAAGCTAATAAAAACAGCAAAGTAACCTAACTTACACAAAGTTAAATATGAATATAAACCACTGTACCTCTTAAGATACAAGTCCCCATAGGAATTATATGTCAATACTAGGCAAAATACGCCTTAAAATTTTTTTTGACAAGAAATATACCAGCATCTAGAGGCTACATCCTGTCCCATCACTCCTCTGAATCAACCAGTGAAGACAGCGCCGCGGGCCAAGCTAACAGCTCCTAAAACAAACCAACAACTTGTGATTGAAAGCAGAGCGGTACAAAGTGTTTCAAAGCAGCAAGCTGCCTACCTTTGTCTTGTTTCTCCTTTTCCATCTTCAAAATAAATATTCCTCTCGCACTGGTGACAATAGAGGCAGGGCGGGTGCGCTGCCTGCTGTCAACCCCCAGCAGTGAGCCAATTGTAGGGAACGTCACAAGAGGCGGGGCTTGTGCATCATCGCCATGTGGGAGCTGGCTCGTTAATTGAATGGAGAAAATCTGGGGTGTAGCTTCTGGTCTTCTATTAGCTTGTAGCATGCTGTGAAAATACACAAATCCAAATTTCCTGTAATAAAGAAAAGAGAAATTACATTACAGTACAGATGTATCGCCAGAAAAATACACGTGAAGAATCCAAACTAAAAGTAGGCCTATTCACTAGACAAAAGTGTCATTTATTTTAATGTTTTTCATTAACATGTAAGCAGACTTTTAATGTTGAAGCTGGTTGAGGTATAGCTAATTGTATCTACTTTATATGCTGTTGGGAAGTTTGATCTATAAAAAAAAAAACTTTCAGACAAATGTTGCAAAGTAAAATGCACAATGTTTCCCAGTGAATTGAAGTGCAGCAGAAGTATAAAATACAAGCGTAGCCAGAAAAGGCTTTCTGGCAGAAAGCCCTGAAGGCTAACTTCTCCCTTGTGAGGGATTTAATGCTCTTTGGTGTCTGAATATTTTGGCATAAATTTACTGTAAGCGCCACAGCTAAGCAAGTGGATGTTTGTGCTGTGAAATGAGTATGGCTATAGCGTGTAGGAGCAGCGCTGTCTGTGGTACTGAAAACAGAGCTATCGACAGACAAATAGACTGACAGAGAGACAGACGGCAGACAGACAGACAGACAGACACGCAAACAGACACACAAACAGACAGACAGACACACACACACACACACACACACACACACACACACACACACACACACAGACAAATAGACAGACAGACAGCAGACAGACACACAAATAGACAGACAGACAGACAGACAGACAGACAGACAGACACACACACACACACAGACACACAGACACACAAATAGACAGATAGACAGACAGACAGACAGAGAGACAAACAGACAAACACACAAATAGCCAGACAGACACACACACAAACAGACAGAGAGACAGACGGCAGATAGACAGACAGACAGACAAAGCGCTTTTTAGCAGCCTGGGGCGGCTTTTTGTAGTCTAATTGTTTTTCTTCTCTATGCGCCTTAGGTTTTTGCAGGCGCGCCCTAAACGCCTCAAGTTGAAAAAAACTAGAATTCATGGTGGAAAAGCGCCCAAGGCCGTGTGTTGTGCCACGCGTTTTGCTCTCAGCCTGCTTTTGGTGGTTGTAAATAGAACTTTCAGCTTTAATTCCATTTCATCCACAGACAGAAGGGAAGGACAGGGAGGTGAAGGGACAGTCAAGTCTTCTTTTCTTCAGTGGTTCTTCTCCAGCTTAAGATGAGCTTTCCCATCTGTCACTATTGGAACAACATGATGACGTCAGAGGTCATACACTCAATTCTCCATCTTAAAAAACATCCACATACATGTTACACACTTTACTTAAATGTATAATCACAAACTCAAGCACTCCAGCCCATAGGGACACTGTAGTTTGGATAAAGCACTTTAATAGCAGATGGATATTAGAAAGGACATGACGCTTTTATAACAACAGTTAGTGTGTTACTTACAGGAGCAACATTGATTTGACACTCAGATTAAACTCAACATTTGATATGTTTCTCCTCAAAAATCTCTCTTCTCTGATGCTATTCATTCAACACTACACCCTTAAGATTTCAAAATAAAATCCCTTTCTCAATACAATTAAATAAATACCTAACACAGGCTAATGTAAGCAGCTGACCCGGGCATTTCGTTTTAACCAGAAAATAACAAATCACTCAAACCACATTGATGATAATGTTTTCATACATTTCAAACCCCATTACCTATCCTCATGCACGGCTGAAGAGTTATACACAATGGCTTGTACACAGACAAATATATCTGGTATATGTCCACTATATGTTCACAATCAACTTGCAGTATGTAAGTTGACGAGTTGATCGATTTACGGTTCAGAAATCATCAAGCAAAGCTGCTGGACTTCAGCTTAAATGTGGAGCTTTTACTGTACGCAACAATGCTCGCAAACAACATACATCCAAATAGTTAAATCTCTATCTGAGAAGATATAACACAGCTAGAGTATTGAGTTTTAAATCAAGCAAGACCCCACTTGTTATGCGTAAGTGCTGCTGCAGGTCTGTGAAGCTTAACAAAGTCAGCATGGGCTTTTTTCTCTGGTAACAAAATCATGATTTCTCTCAGCTGCATCTCATGATTTAATGACAAGTCAAAAATAGCTTATAAAAATAATTTCAATTGTTTGTGTGATGTGAGGGCATGCGTCTCAGCAATCCTGCACGTTTGACACATTTACACACCCTGAAGCCCTGAAACTGTACTGTACTGTATGTGTGTCCCCCCCCCCCCCCCCCCCATCTGTGATTCACTGCCATGTTGTGGCCCCTTTCCAGCCTGGGATCTGCTGATTTACCAGATGTTTATGTAAGATATGGGATGGCATATCGAAACTACCTGGCCAGACTTTCTCAACTTCATTGATAGAAAAAAAAAACATGAAGGAAAATTGAAAACAAAATTGGATGACAAGGTGCTTTTGATAGTTTTTGAAGAAAGAGATCCCAGAAGTTGGAGTCGTTTCTTATCCCTGTCTTTGGCCTTGACATGCTTGCACAGTGACTGTGCAGTCTCTTCATTGTCCCTGAAGTAATAGCGGGGGAGTAAAAATGAACTGCCTCGACAATGTAAAAGTCTCTCAGTGGAGGGAGAAAACTTAAAACGATGGAGAGACAGCAAGAGAGAAAAGGCAGAGCAGCAAAGAAATTATGTGTAGAGACAGATAAGACGATAAAAAACAAACTAGTTACTGATGAAAAACTCGAGATAGAAACAGGTAAGGTGTAAGAATCTCCTCAAAGTTGTATATTCTCTGTATTGTATCTCTGTATTGTGTGTTGAATAAAAAAAAAAAACAGTGGTAAGGTGAAGTAAAAGAAGGTGCACATATAACAGTCCGGACCACAGCAACCGAGGGGAAGGCCTGCACGACAACTAGCTTGTAATGTGTAAGTCATTATTTTGCCAGGGTGTATGAAAGCATCCAGATGGGCCGGGGAGGACGCATAAACCACATGGGAGGCGAGGAGCATCAACACAGGCCATGCAAACGCAGCTCCTCGCCCTCTTCTGTGAGGTCAAACATTGGCACCACATAGCATATACAAAAAGCTGCAGTTGCTGCCTCAACATCGTGGAAATGTTCGGGCACGGAGCGCCTCCCCGTGGCGTCACAGGCAGATGGCAGATGGCGTGGAGGTTTACAGGTGGAAGTAGGGTTATCAAAGCGGTGCATATGTAGGGATTTCAAATGGGTTGGCTTTCTTTTGTGCTTCCTCCCACACAGGATGGACGCGTGTTGAGATGCTTTTCCTTCGGTCTAAAAAAGGCGTGCCCTCTTCTTCAGGTCGTTCTTCTTCCAGAGGGCCAGGCGGTCAAATTGCTCCAGGGTCATGCCAAAAACCTGCTGGAAGTCCTCAGGAGACAGGTGTCTCTGGAAAAGTAACAAGAAACATATACTTAGCACAAAAGACTTGTACTGTACATGAAGCAGGTCATCATTTTAAGAAACTGTCCTCACTACTCATTTGGTGTTTTGAAGATGAAGATGGTTTATACCACTATGGATGGATGGGTGGGTGGGTGGTCTAACTTTCAGCCTTCCACCTCAACATTGGTGTCTTTTTTACCACAAAGGGGATCCCAAAGTTGTAGTTGCATAAACTTAAAAAAGGCACTTTTCCCGACTGAAGGGGGTGCCAGATCAGCAAAATGCTCACATTGGTCATTGTGAATGTATTGGCAAGCAACTATTATCCAGAGACCTTAACACATATCAGTCCTTTAGTTCTCATTTGAAACAAGGGCTCATTGATAACTTCACCTGCCAGCACTAAACCTGATCCCCCTGCTGTGTCCTACTGGTGTCATGGTGTCTGTAGTCTATATCCACAACGTTTTATATCGTGGATTGCTCCGTTGCCGCGGGAAATTTCGCCGGATGTCCCTAATTTTCGGCCGGATGTCCGTCACCTTCCCTTTTCTTTGTGTTGGTGTTCTAATCTCTGGTGGATTTCTGAGGACTATGGTTAACTGCTCCTCAGATCTCTGCAGGGTAAATCCAGACAGCTAGCTAGACTATCTGTCCAATCTGAGTTTTCTGTTGCACGACTAAAACTACTTTTGAACGTACACATGTTCCACCAAAACAAGTTCCTTCACGAGACTATTTTGCAGAGGCACCGTGGCTCCATCCGGCGCTTAGCACTGCCCAAGACGATTGTGATTGGTTTAAAGAAATGCCAATAAACCAGAGCACGTTTTTCTCCCATCCAGGAATGCTGTGTGGACTAGACAGAACCTCAGTGCTGTGAAGGAAGGTCTGGCAATGCGAGACTAGTGTGTATGTGCCTTGCATCTTATTATGTTTGCTTGGGTGTGCTTCTGATAGAGCTCGTTCAATGTCTCTCATGTGCTGCTTCATATGTGTTGTATGCATTGTTGTTTCTGCTTCTTGGTTTTGTTTTTCATTTTTTTGTGTGATTGATAGACCTGTTAGCTGCTAGAGTTTGTCTAGTTTATTTAGCGCTGTATGCTTTAACTAACATATGACTGTCGAACACTGCTTAATGTGCTGATGCATGCCTCGCTGTATGTGCTATATGCTATTGCTATGCTAACTCCTGACTTCATTGGTATTGGCCTGATGCTGCCTCGTTTGTCTTGCATGCTTCATGTACAATATGTTTTGGACTACTGACTTTTCTTTATGTACATTTTATTAATGTTTTATAGCAAAGTGTTGCTTTTTGCTTGGTTAATGTGTATTTCTTTCAACCCCTCTTGTTTTGTTTATTTGCTTTTTTGTCATCCTATATCTGGCTAGGGACTGCAGATGAAAACTAGCCTTTTGGCTACATCTGGCATAGTTACAGAAATATTTAGTAATATGCACTGTCCCTGTCAAATAAACTAAAGATAAAGATAAACCTGGGTAGTATGAACTAAGACGCTTAGCTAGGCTAACTTAATAACCTAGATAACTTGGTAAGGCTAGAACGATTATATTTTTTCAGATAGTAGCACTTTCTAAATGCCTGGTCACACCACAAAGATGAACAGGTGCGTAAGTTCTCCTACAAAAAAGTTATGCACAACAATTTGTATGATATCCTACCGAATTACGGGCGACCGCTGGCTGGTCACATGACACAAATTTAGCTGACGAAAGGGGACTGTGAGCTGGATACAGGGCAACGTGAGGTTTCAGTCATTTCAGAGGCCGTTACAGTGAAGTTTAGCCGACAAAAGTTAATTAATTTAATTTATACTTTTTATTGATCCCCAGTGGGGAAGTTACAATTTTTGAACTGTCCTGCAGCGGCAACAGTTAAGTTTAGACACCAAAATGACTTGTTAAGATTTGAAATAAGATTGTGGTTTGGATTAATAGTGCGTTCCATTTACCTCAGAGCTCGGAAGCTGATGCTGGGAATGACGTCACTCCCGAGTTGAATGTGTTTCATTTACAAGTCAGCTAATGTGTTTTCATTAGCTCTATCCAGGTTAGCCATTGTTAGCAATGCCTGTTGATAACAAGACATTAGGCTGTTTTTTGTGCATACAAGCAGCGTAGCAACATGTCCACAGATAGAAGATGAACAGGACTGTGTGTGCGACTGATTTAGTGAGACACAAATAAGACAGAAGTGCTTATAACTGTATGTTACTACAGCTTTCACTGCTGTTGATGCACGGAGCAGCCATGTTGGATTTTGAGCTTGGGGTACTCAGAGGTTGTCCGAGTTCAGAGCTCGGAAATCCGAGGTCAGGGGGTGTTTTCCGACTTTGACCTCGGAAAATCCGAGTTCAGAGTACAAATGCAACGCACTATAAAACACCGGTCCCCTTAAGTAGTACTCCCAGAACACTGGGTGAAAGTTTTGTGTTTCTCCATAACTTCCGGGACACGAACACCCGTTTCCTAGGTAAAACTCTTGTGTTTCCCCCTTAACTTCTTCCAGGACATGAACTCTGCTCCCCTGCTTGAGCCCTGTGTTTGAGGACCCAAACATCCACCCTGGCCTCCTACCTACATGGACCAGAGCGCTCTTATACTGTGGCAGTTAATGTGGGGCTGACAAATATGTGGGATGCATAGGAATTACAGTACATTCCTTTTTTCATAGCTATGTATGAATGGTTCATGAGGACAGCCTGGAAAATGGCACAGCCAAATGAATTTGCCCACCCAATGGAAACAGGTGGTGCTGGAGGCTTTGTAACGTAGTTGTACCATGCATTGCTATCATTGGTTGTTAGATAGATTTGGTCATGCAAAATGGATACAAAGAACACTCTTGTTGGTGTTGCTTCTCATTCAGATTTTAGATTATCTGTGCTCCCTAAAAGAACAGCACTAAACAACTCTGCAGTTGAATCCACTAAATGATTTCAGGTTGAAATGTTGCTACTAAATGTTGTAGTAACCATGTCTTTCTCCTCTCTGTCTTGTTGACGTTTCGCTGGGCTTCTCTCTGTGAACCACGTGTTCTTCTGTGGTTTTTGGCTCAGTCAATCAAACCCTTTCACTTAAACTCCCTTCTGCTGTGTGATAAATCAGTAGCAGGTTACTCTCAGGTCACATAGAAGAAATTCATCCGATCCATAACATCGTGTTTGTGTTCACCACATCAGCAGGCGTTATTAGGCCTTCTGTATTGAGGTTTAACACACCAAATTCTGTGCCTGAGAAGTTAGTCCAAACAAAACTCCTATCCAAAACCCAGCTCAGAACAAAAACTTGGCATGGTATTGATTTAGACCCAGAACAAAAGCCTACGGAACTTTATTGTAAAACTTTGGCAGCGCTGTGCACAGCAGTTGTGCGTCTCCATGATGATAGTGATCAAAATAAAGGCAGGCTATTGCTGTGTGGAAGCCAATCACCTGGTTGCCATAGCAACCAGCAGAGGGATGAATGTGGAGTGATTTTTGCTCTGAGGGAAAAACATTGAGATCCCTTTTAAATCTGCACCTGCCATGCTGACAGCATAATAACATGACAGGGAAATGACAGAGAAGACAATCTCTATTATCAAGACACTTTGATTTTCAAAGTGTTACACAATAAGGTTACCATTACTAGTATCATTCCATAGTTTTCTTTAGATGATGGAAGCTAGTTTTCTATCCCATCACGTTTCTAAGAGTGATCTTTTGTGCATTAATTTAGCCTTTTAGAACTTTCATATTGTAGGTTATACTAACTCATTGTTATTGTTATTGACAGGAAAGGGAAGGGGGGGGGGGGATGACATGCAGCAAAAGACCGCAGGTTGGATTCGAACCCACGGCTGCTGCCAAGGACTCAGCCTACGTGGAGCGCATACTCTACTGGGTGAGCTAAAGGTCGCCCCTGGGTTCAGTGTTGGTGTATTTAGGCCATAGGTCTGGCCCACAACAGAGTGCTGCCCCTGAGCTCATACATGACCTAGGAACTATTGGGGTGGAGTCTGCAGTGCTGTACAGCATGCAGACTGTAAGCTTGCTCTTGTAGCTGCTAGTATCAATTCAGGACTTGGGATAGGAATTTCTATTGACATCATTAACATTTATTTGTCAGCTATGTAGCTGACTTCCTATCTAGTCATGAAGGTGAAAGAAACGAGGGATGAGAAATGAGCTAAGCCTAACTTTGAGTTTCTGATTTAGCTCAGTACTTGGATGTTTTACTTGAGAGTTTAAAACTTTATGGCCAAAAATGTTAATCTTTGGCATGAGAATGGCTAGTTAAGTCAAATCGATGGAAAATATGTGCAACAACTCAGCTATTGACGATCAAAAAGTGCATTATCAACAAGGATCTTGGATCAACACACACACACACACACACACACACACACACACACACACACAAATTAGAAGGGTATTTCCAAAAATGTTGAACTGTTCCTTTAAGTTATGCCTCTGCACTAAAGCTTGGCAGCTGATATTTGTGTGTGTCTCCTCACACGGCAGCCATCAGTAATGGTTTGTATTGCCACATGGGGAAGTGTCCCCGTCTGGGCTCTGAGTTGAGTTCTGATATATATTTAGCTGCTGATTACTTTAGGTAAACCAACGGCACTTTGGGGTCGAGGTTCAGGAACAGTGATGGGTAAAACAGAAGGCACACAGAGAGTTCTCATATTAGGCTTACTGAAGGTTTCAATATTTTAAAGGGAGTGTTTGGGGAAAAAAACCTATGTTTTCAGTGCTGCACCGCAAGACCACAATTTAAAGTTTTTATGTTTTAATCCTAAATGGAACTTTAATTAAAACTATGACTAACCAAAATATGTCCTGTTTTCAAACTGAAGAAACGTAATGAAAGTTGTGAATGTGTAAATGTGTGGTGTAAGAATAACAGCTGCAGGAAATTAGTTATTACGGGACATTAAGTCCAATCGTGCTTTTTTTTTTTTTTTTTAAAAGACTTAAAACTTGGCATTACCCAGAGGAACCAATACTACTGCCAATTATATTCACATTCAATAAAATCCCACAATTTATTGACTTTATTTAGCATGTCACAGCTAGAACTCACAGAGTTTTTTCCACACTGCCAAAAGCATTACACCCAAGGGCATAACTTTGGGTTCAACATTGGGGGGGGTTTGAGATCTCCAACTATCTAGGGAGGTCCCGGGACATGTATGCATGTACCAAAAAAAAGCGACAAAAACATCTAAAAAATTGTGGGGTAAAAAACTCGAAAAAACGTTGAAAAAATTATCAAATTATATAACTCACTGTAAAACTGGATAATTAAAGAAAGTTCTGTGGTGTTTATTGTTTGTTTGTTCATGTTTCACAAAGAGTTTAACAATAATGATAGCAATCCTATCACATCCATACAGGGATAGTAGTATAACTGTTAAAACATGATCAAATATATGTATTTTTTAACGCACTGCAGTGTTTTTCCTCAGTTTGAGGAAGACTTAGGTGAGCGTATTTGGTAGGGGGGTTTAAGCATCCTTCCCCAAGAAAATTTTACATTTTTCAATTTAAATTTAAATTTTACTAAAAATGCAATTTCCCCATTCATTTTGTGTGTCTTTGTGGGATTCTGCGTCTCTTTTCCACATAATTTTGGACCGTTATTATCACCAGATCTGTGTCTAAAACGCTGGAAAAGCAGAGCAGATAAATATATAACACTCAAAAGGCTTAAATACAAAACTTGCTAAAGAAGTCCATCTACAATCATTAGATCTGAGAAAAGTCTGTAAAGTCGGTTACATTCATTCGGCTAAGGTGCTGCCCAAAACTTCTCGGGTTCTGCACTTAAACCTTATAATGACAGGGAAAACCCTGTACTACCATCCGGATCGGTACTCGGTGTCGGCCGATATGCTAACCTGGTTGACACCAGATCCTTCCCAGTTGTAACTGAGAGTGGGTCTGGGGAAGGTTCATTCACAGCCCATTTCCAAAGGGACCAACGGACGCCACTCAAATGCTTCTGGGCGCAATTGACCAACGATTCGGAGACATAGCAGCGACAGCGGCATCAACGGATTGCTGCGCTTCGGTGGCCGTCATGTTGAATGTAAACAAAAAGCTGCTTGCCGTCGCTGCGCTACTGTCATCGTGTAAAGCCCGCCTCAATGGTTGTGATTGGTGCCTCGATTTGGAAAAATGGCCAGACTGACTTGCAGAGCAAATCTAAAATTTGCCGAAGTTCGGCTACCGATATGCAGGTTCAGGTATTGGAATTGGTATCGGAAAGGAAAAATGGTATCGGAACATCTCTACTTCAAACATTCCATTTATTTTGTTAAATGTAATTGACCCAAAGATATTGGGCCCTAATTTAACGATCTAAGCGCACGGCGTGAAGCGCCTGGTGCACGTGCGTTTAGGGCATGTACAAATCCACTTTTGCTAGTTTAAAAAAGGGTCTGTGTGCCAGGCGCATGGTTCAAAAGAGTTGTACTTCATTAATTCATCAGAGTGTTATCTCCCATTCCCTTTAAAAGCCAGGCACATTTGTACCTTGGCGCATTGCTATTATGATGGAGGATTTGCTAAGCAGGAAGGAGAGATGTTCAGGAGAAGAAACTGATCTGCTCGTGCGTGAAGTGAAAGCACGCGAGCATATCATATAATACTATTTCACGTTGTATTTTTATTTTTAATCTTCTGCGTGTGTGTGCTGCTGCATGTGTGTGTAACAAGCACAGTGTGCACGCTGTGCACGAGCCTAGGCGCATTTTACTAATTTGCTGTTAATAATAATGAAATGCTGCATTATTGACTTTAGACCAGGTTTTTGTTGGTCAATGGCGCGATCACTTCCCGCTGCCTCAAGATAGCAATACACCAAGAATGCACCTGAACACAACTCCATGTAAGTGTCCATGGGCCACAGATGGGCGCCACAGATGGGCGCAGGTGCATTTGCTATTTAAAGTGATGGTTCGGAGTAATTTCACCCTAGGGTCCTTTGCACCTTGACCTCGAGCCAAACAACCCCCCAGAAGCTTTTTTCCATTGTTATAACGTTGGTCGAGTTAGCGTTATCAGCTGGTTGGCTTAGTGCAGGCGCTAATGGATCCAGGTTTGTATCTCGTAAATTACCCCACTAATAATGCCCGGAATGATACCAAACTTCTACAGTAGTACAAATAGTTTCTTTACTTATAAAACGAGGCATTAGAAAGTTTGTAAGTGCACCAGGAGTTTATTTAAATATCACTTGTCTGCTGGCTTCTGCTCTCTGCTGCTACTGCTACCGGGCAGTAAGAGTGCTTAGGGACGTCTACAAATTACAACACCGAAAAGAGATACAACAAAAATATTTATTAATTTAACTCATTTTTTAAAAGTAAGTGCTGTAGTACAACGAGCAGGAGACAAGTTATAATTGAGGTAAGTTTGGAGACAAATATTTTTGTTGTATCTCTTTTCGGTGTTGACGTCCATTAGCACTCTTACTGCCCGGTAGCAGTAGCAGCAGAGAGCAGAAGCCAGCAGGCAAGTGTTATTTAAATAAACTCCTGGTGTACTTACAAACTTTCCAATCCATCGTTTTATGAGTACATAACCTATTTGTACTACTGTAGAAGTTTGGTATCATTCGGGCATTATTGGTGGGTTTACGAGATACAAACCTGGATCAGTTAGCGCCTGCACTAAGCCAACCAGCTGATAACGCTAACTCGCCCAATGTTCGATCCAGGTGAAAAAAGCTTCTGGGGGGTTGTTTGGCTCGAGGTCATGGTGCAAAGGACCCTAGGGTGAAATTACTCCGAACCATCATTTTAAACGACGTGGGCGCTGGATGGGAAATTCCTGTGTCAGTCTTAAATTAGCAAAGACACTTGCGTCGGGTCTTGCACTGCGCTGCGCCGGGTGCAAGATAGGGCCCAGTCTATAAACATAATTTGTGCATAAGTGTAGAATGTGAACTCAAAGAGAAGTAGTTGCTAGCTATGAATCCTCATCTTGTGGAAAGATATCAAACTTTTCCGCTTAGTGTCTACTATAATTATATGTTTTGTCTAGAGCTGATTGGACTGTGACCTCCTGTTTGAAGCACACTGAGGCATTCAAATCCTGTAATCTCAAAGATTGGAGACTGGACTTCTCCAAGCTTTGGCTTAGCTGTCTGGCTGCTTTACCCAAACTGCATGCAAGTCATTCTTTAAACCACAATTGAACATTTTCTCAGGCTTTTTAATGAGCATGGGAGAAGAAGATTAGAGCTCACCTCCAGTCTGGTGCGATCTACTTCTCTGGGAAGCTTCACCTTCACTCTATGCGTCACTGCCAGAATCTCATAAGGGTAGATCTGGCACACACAAAGTAAGCATTGTGGGAGATTTATTAGGCAATACAATTAAATCCAATATCCAAACAAAGCTGCCAAGAATAATATTTGTAAAGTATCAACAAATGAGGGAAATGTACCTTGTATTCTGAGAGGGACGAAAAGAGAGAAAGAAAAGAATTAATCTGGTGAGTTTTATTTCAATAGCAGACCCATTATGAAAACTACCATTTTAAAACCTGAAAGTAAATGACACCTCGTGGACTCAAATCTCAAACACACACACAAACACACACACACACACACACACACACACACACACACACACACACACACACACACACACACACACACACACACACACACACACACACACACACACACACACACAACTCTGCAGCTGGAAATAAAATGACATCACCTCTCTGTGCTGTTACCTTAGTAACTGATCTGGAGCCAGGGCTGCAGGCTCTACATGCTTGGTCACAATGTAATCAGGGATTGTAAACTGACCTTAGATCTGTACTTAAATGACGCGGGTCTTTCACATTTTATGGTTTAAGATTTTAGCTGATACTATCTGCTGTCATCTGGAGGGAACAGTTCTCTTTTGATGATTTGCAACAATGCAGTTGTGAAGTTACTTTTGGAGTTGGAAGTTTTTGTTGGAAGGACATGAAACTCTCCCAGTTCACTCATTAGTACAAAAGATGAGTAACTGTGTTAAAACAGAACCGGCTCTTTGATTCAAAAAGCCAGAGGGACTGTACACGATGGTGCATATTAAAACTAGATTAGCGTAGCTTTAACTCCTACGTAGCATGTCTATCTAAGATATGCTGTCTTGCATGATTTGGCCCAGAGAGAGCACAAACTGGTTGAATAATACGGTAGAGGCTTAATCAAACCCTGGGGCTCTCATGTCAACGCATTCTCGTGGGTTTGTTTGTTATCCTACGAAAACTTATGCGGAACAATTCGTCTGATATTCTACGGAATTACGAGCGCCCCCCGGTCACGTGGCGATCGGCCATGTCACAGTTAAATTTAGCTGAGAAAAGGTAACTGTGAGCCGGGTAAAGAGTACCGTGAGGTTACAGTCATTTCAGGGGTCGTTGCAGTTAAATTAAGCAGACAAAAGGTGACTGTCCTGCTGCGACGACCAAAACGACTAGTTTTGCTCCCCCTCAACCCCAACCTCCTCCCTACACAGACCAGAGCGCTCTTATACAGCAGCAGTTAATGCAATGCATACAATAATGAATATGTGGAATACAAAGGAATTACAGTGCATTACTTTTCGTAGCTAGAGATAGTAGATAATGGCACAAGCTTGCAAACCACTAACATTAAGAACAGAACAAAGATCAGGAATTAACATCGTTAATTCATTTTCCCTCTCACCTCTCATGACTCCCCAGCTCTCAGAGTGTGGGTCCACTTCATCCTCCACCATCTCAGCAGCCTATAGGAACACACACACATGTAAACATAGACACAGTCTTTCTCAAACCTGTTACACCACGTGTCAAACTCAAGGTCAAACTCAGGTGAAGCATCTCTTTTTGACAACTGATGCTCACAAAGTGATCAGGAGCAGTGTTGGGTGTAACGCGTTACAAAGTAAGTTACAAAGTAACGCGTTACAAAAGTAACACGTTACAGGACCATCGTGGCTGCGTGACCGGTACAAGTCGATACAGACATTACATAGTATACACTAACACTGTGTAATGCCGATGATCTGTCGATGTGCATTCAACCCGCGCTGGACTCGTTCATAATGAATCAGCCGTCAAGTAAAAAATGTTGGAAAAAAGAGACACATTTTTAAAAAGTGACAAAAACGCCTGAGAAAGCCACAAAAAGTTACAAAAGTGTAGAAAAAAGCAACATGCAGTAATAAAGTCAACATATTTGACTTTTTAAATGAAACAAAAGAATATCAATAAACTTTACATGTCTGGCCCTTGGTGTGATCCTCTTTTTACAGTGTGGCCCTAAGTGAAAATTAGTTTGACAGCCCTGTTTTACATCATATACCACTTCAGAAAATATTAGGCTCTCTAAGTACCAACATTATGGACCACGTTGCGACGCTGCACTTTCTCCGTCCCGCTCCAACTGAATCCAAATTTGAGGTAACTTGGGTCATATCTCTGTACTGTTTTGCACCTAGTTTGCTGCTAGTAGGTGTTGTGGAGACTTCACCACTGCTGCTTCAGTAGCACTAGCTCATCCACTATAGTTTCAACAACTTGAAATATTCTCTACTCATCCTAACTTCTCTTCCTAATAGTTCTTGTTTGGAGCCACGATTGCAGTGTTTTTGAACCATTCAATTTACCTCTGCTTACTATCTTGGATCACAGCGTAACTAATCATGGATGTATGCACACTCTGTCCATGAACGTAACTGCATAGCAAGCTAATATCGAAACAAAAATATAACACTTAAACAAACACTTATTTGAAATTACTTTTAACTGATTATTATTGAAAATGTTGTAGTAGTTCTATAGTATTATGTTTTTGAATTCATTTATTTCATTTGTTTTTTTAATATATCAGAGATTCCATCCGCGTACCACTAGAGGGTGCTCGCGTACCCGTGGTACTGGTACCACAGCTTGAGAACCAGCGCATTAGACCATCCTTAAGATGTCCTGACCTGCTCCATGCAGCCAAGAACATTGCTGGTGTTAACCAAAGCCAGGGTTCATCTGAAAGCCTTTTGGTCACTGCTTTTGCATTTGATTTGCTCCCATTCTTTCAGAATGACCAATAGGAAGTGAGTGTGACACATTCTCTTAAAAGTGAGCTTACATCACTTGGTTTGGACAGACTGAAAGAGAGTAAAGAACTGATGTTAGACAGTGTTTGATTTGTGTCAACTCATAGAGCTAATCGGGCTAGAGGCCAGCTATTCAAACCAATCTAAAAATTATATTTAAAATTCAAGTCAGCTATGGATTGCCAGCAGATGTTAGTCTTTAGTGTTAAAGTCTGACTTAAATCACAATCGGCCATCCCATTTCCCAGTAAAAAAATCATGTACTTTTTTTATTATCATCAAAAGAAAGAAAAGAGAGCTTTGCAGAAACATCAGCAATGCTTCATTACTTTCCATGTAATTGTTTGATTGACAGTTGAACTGATACTGGCACTGAGAGACATTGTAAAAAAACTTTAGCAAACCAAGGACAGAGACCATTTCCAGATAACTTTTTAAGCTATGTTTTGTGCTACAGTTGATTAGCTAATTAGCGACCTAGCCTGCAAACTGCACTTTTCTGCTGGTGGACATTGTGTCACCAAGCGCCAATCGCCAAGGCAGCGCCACATTTTAACGGAAAGAATCACGCTGTCACATGAGAGAAACAGGAAAATGCTAAAAAGCTGTTGTTTAACGGCTTGTGAAACAAACAAACAGAAGCATCCAGATCTGACATAAGGCACATATGATATGTGATTATTCACTGTCAGTGTGGTAAATGGCTAACAGATGCTGGTGACAGTTACTACTGATGGATAGCTACAGTAGCTTGGATGGGAGGAAGCAGTACAGTCATACGGTACAGAAGCATCAGACGTCGTCTCCAACTAAATCTCAGCGTAGCCTGGATCACAAAGATGGCTATTTACAGGTTGGTTATTTAGAGAAAACACTTAGCCTAACAATATCTGATGATTCAATGAAATATGTATCGATGTCCAGATAAGTCATATCCGGCCACAGAAGGTACAGTATTGTGAATGCTCAAGCAAGATTGCAAAATAAATATTAGACTAGATGTCTATAAAACAAATGTATGTTTAACAAGAAACATGCATACAAACTTATCAAAATTATAGTCCAAACACACATCAAATTGCATTGACATCTATAGGATCTTCAGTTTTCTATCTCCCAAAAAGGGCCATGGTCTTGACGTTTTGCAAAGTATGTGTTGGTCTGGTCTATGCTTGTAGATAGGAAGTCTTACTGTACTGCTTTATACAAATACAGTTTGAAATTAAATGATTCATCGGCTTAATGTACAGAAGCTCTGTCTCTACATAGACAGAAAATCAGGTAAAATGATGTTGGTTAAAATGTGTATTCTTGACAAAACAGTGGCAAACCTTGTGGGATTCCCATCAGCCTCAGCTGCATTTTGTGTTCCGTGCTAATTAGCTAACAAACTAAGATGGTGAACATGGTTACTTGTGAAACAGCAGCATAATGCATGTTAGCACACTCACTGATGTTAGCATTTGGCTCAAAGCACTACTGTGGCTGAGACCAGCATCACAGAACCGGTGTGTCTGAAGACACAAGGCATGTAATGTAGTACATATGTAGTACTTGTGTGTAAGTGACTGATGGGAACAACAATCTTTGAAATTGGTCCAGTATTAAGCGTGAACAATGTAACCGGCATCCACAGAACGGGCTGCTATGTAACCCTATGGGGCAAATGTTCAGCGTCAGTTTGCGTCCACTAAAAGTTCTGTTATTGCTGCTGACAGGCTCAGATTATTATTCTAAGTGTCTGACAACATTATGGAAATGATCCCCACAGAGATAGACCTTTTTGGATTAGGATGGCACCAAGATCTTCAACAAAAACTAGAGTTGTGATGGTTGGGAAAGTGGAAAGACGACCCAAATCGGCTTTTTATAGTTTTATTTAGTTCCTTTCGACTTTGAATGAAGTGTATTTTACGATGCTAAAATTACTGATTATTTACATGGAGTCTGGTGAGTTTAGCGAACGCAATTTAGCGGATGTTTTTATGTTTAAAAAAAGGATCTGATCTGAGTGAGTAATCAACATCATTTAGGAGTTACTAAACACTATATTGACTCTAGTAAGGATAGGGATTTTTAGTTTTTTAGTTAGGTACTTGGAGGAATTGTGCAATAATGACAGATTCACACATTTTTCTTTTGTTTACAGTAAATAAATAATTACAAATCTTAAAATCAAGTTCATAAAGTAACTTCCTTTGTATTCATTTGATTCCCAATCAAGATACACTGGTAAGAATTGCTTTCGATTGTTAATATGTACTTAAAAACTGTTCTGAAATGCAAAATAATAGTATTTTAATCATGTGATAAAATATGCAATTAATCACGATTAACTATAGAAATTCAGCGATTAATCGCGAATAAAAAAATTAATCGTTTGACAGCCCTACTTAGAATATTAATCTGAGCCTGTCAGCGGCAAAACAAGCGTTTTTGTGAAGGTAAATACATGCTGGATAATTGCCCTATTCATTGTAGCTTGTTTCGCCACTGCCGACTGCAGCGATCTTGCTTAATCAGTCCTTCCAGAAAAATACAGAGTTTTTTGTGATTGTTGTGGGCAAAAATCCTTGATTATGCAGCACGTTTTCTTAAAAAATGCGATGGAATATGCGGGATATTTATGCAATTTTATGCGATGAAATTGCGGGAACTTGCAAAGACTGCGATTTCATCATGGCTTCATCGCGGGGTCTGCAGCTTTTCGATGATGTTCACGTCGCATCATTACGTCACTTCATAACGTTCCCATGGCAACAGGGGAAACTGGCTGCTCTTGTGTGAAGTAAACACAACATTTTTCAACTTTCTGCTAAGATATATGTGACTTTTTTCAATGAAAATGCAGGGATTATGAAATCATGCAAGCCTCTTGCGGCCCCCGCATAAATATGCAGACTTTAGCTGATTATGCATTGAATTATGCGATCGCATAATCGCGTTTTTCTGGAGGGACTGCTTAATACTGGACCAATGTCAGAGTTTGTGGTTCCCATCAGTCACTTAGACACAAAAACATAGGAAAATAGGGTACAGGTTGAAAAAAACGGTAGTTACCCTTTAACTTGAGATTGAGCCCTATGTCATTCTGTATACGAGCAATGTGCTTTCCCAAAAAGATACCGTAGATATTGCAAGTACGTTATATAACCCCACATTTAATAGAAACAACAAACCTCCCTTCATTCTTCAACACACTAAATCAACAACACTAACCAGTAATGCCAGCAAGTGAAAAATAGTTTCATATAATTGAATCTGTCGTAGCTCTTGAGCTTTCATTTCCTTCTCTGTTCTGTTTTGTCTGCCTGTCCTCTATCCATCAACAAACATAGAGGGAGAGCAGCAATATTACATCAGTGGATGATAGACTAAATACCCCCCCCTACAATATAAACCAGAGCCCTGTCTGTGTGGAGTGAAGGATACAGACTGACCCCTGTGTAATCTGATACTAAAGCTGTGAGAGAAAAACTTGACAAAGTTGCAAAACTTTTTAAATGGTCTTAAATGCTACTCTGAGCTTTCCTGTGTTGATAAGTAACGGTGCTGATCCATTTTTGCGACACGACTGAAGCATGGTGTCGCGATGTAATACATCCATGGTTGATGATCCACGCCCTTGACCGGCAGCTGATTGGATGAACGTGTCACATGGGTCTGGCTACTCCCGAATTTCAAAACGACCATCATGGCAGCTCGTTCAGAATACGATCTCGTATTTTACGAAAATAGTTCACCGAAACGTGTTTCTGAAAACATTTTAAGTGAGAAATAGGCCATACCGTTGCTGAATCTGTCTTTATTTCAGATTGACAAAGGTCAGTTTGAAAGATTTTCGTCTACTTCTATTGGATAGTCGTGTCGCGTTCAACGGATTAATTTGCATAAAGATGGGCATACGCCAGCAGGCGGGAGAGTGTGGTGTAAACATATACTGTAAAGATGAAGGCCTATTTGACTACTGTAAAAACAGTTGGTAAGATCCTGGATAAGAAACAGCTGTTATAGTAACATTATTTCCCAAACTGTGTGTTGTATATATCCTACAAAGTTAAACCACTTCAGACTTCTTTACTTTTCATGGTTGTAAGCACACTTTTCCTATACAATGAGGAATAATTAGGAACATTTCATGTGCATTCGCTTTAGGTTTTACCTCCAAATAAAATGGTTTAGATAACGTGGGGCCAATTTTCTGGTTGCTTGTGTTTTTAGCAATGTCTAGGTACTTTTGTGACAGAAATGTTAACATAAATTATAGAACTAGTGGGCAGAGCTACCAAAACAAAACTTAAGTTTTAATAAACTGTAGTTGTCCGTAAAATATATAATCCTTAGGTATTTCACGAAAACAATTTTTTTCTCAAATAAGATCAAATCAAACTTTCTATAGTTTTCTATAGTCTACAGTACACAGCGTGGCTCTTATTGTAAAGCAGTTAGGAAATGCAATGTCATCGCTGACCTCCATCCTTCATCGAGGTCTACAAACAAACAGTGATCAAACTGTCATTTTTGGCTTTTTTGTTCTATTCGTTTTTAAACAGCCTATCAGATTTAAACATTGCATGGAGTAATGGTTGCTGCCCAACTATTTTGATAGTACCACTGGGGGGCAGCCAATGTTGGAAATGTGAAAATAACATAGTGGCTTTAAATGTGTGATTTCTGATTTTATATCCATCCACATCACATTTATTTCTTCACCTTCTTCACCTTTTTTTCACACCGAAAAGTCATATTTCAATCAACACCAATCAATTCTTTTTTTTAAAAGATTTTTTGGGCTTTTTTAAATTTTATTAGACAGTGATAGTGATAGACAGGAAAGGGGGGACAGATAGAGGAGGGATGACATGCAGCAAAGGGTTGCAGGTGGGTTTCGAACCCGGGCCCCTGCCAAGGACTCAGCCTACATGGGGCGCACGCCAGAGCATGTGAGCGGAGTGGAGCGGGAGCGAGCGGGGAGCGCGAGCGGGCGGGTCTTAGACAGAGTGCAGAGCAGCGTTTTTAAAAGGACGGAGCGAAGCTCTGTTTCCCCGCTCAAATTTCGCTCCGCTCACACCACGAGTCTGAAGCATGCTCAGTCAAGCCTGACCCAGAATCCATCTGTCTTGCACTGTCATCAACGCACTATTTTCATTCAAAAGTCGGCTCAATAATGTAGTTCAAAAAGTACTTCAACAAAGAAAATGAGAAATCATACAGGTATGCTATTAAAAAACTAACTAACAGTGATAACGTGGTACAAGAAAACGTGATATACATGTAGATTTTTTCCTTTTTTGGAGCGAGCGGGGGGCGATTTGAGTGGAGCGCGAAGCAAACTGCGTTGAGTGCTGAGCGATAATGAGCGGAGCGGCCTGATGGAGCTTTGAGCGGGGGAGCGGAGGGGTGAACAGTTCCGTGAGCGATGAGCGGAGATTCTCACCGCTCCACTCCGCTCATATGCTCTGGCGCACGCTCTACTGAGTTAGCTAGAGGTTGCCCCAACAGCAATCAATTCTTGACTTTTTGCATTTTGTGCCTTGTTCCTTAGGAAGCCTGTTCTTAGCCTACTAAGTCACATTTCTTACTTTCAATATTTTAAAGCAATTTTGAAATTTCACAATAGTGGCTCTTACTAAAGCAATAACTTGTGCAATAACTGTCTTTGGCTGACCTGTTCAAGTCACAGGAAGCACCATGGACTGTGAGATTGTGGGTTATTTGGCAGCTCACCTTGTAGATGCCGTTCCTTCCATAGCCGGGTAAGGATGCAGACTTATTGTAGGGGAAATCTGCCAAGATAAAAAACAATATTTTTAAATTCCCATTTCATGCTTGAGTTACCCGTCAATATCTATATTGTTTGTTTGATTCATTCATTCACCAGACTGAACCTGAGATTAGCTACTCACTAGGTTGGGAGGTGTCAGTGGGCAGACTGCAGGTCGATTTGCGGGGGTCCAGGTCTTCGGGACCAATCTGTCCATCAATGTCACTCTTCAAGATCATCCAACTGCTCCTCTACACAAAGAGAGAGAGAGAGAGATAGAGAGAGAGAGAGAGAGAGAGAGAGAGAATGACTGACAGATGACGGCAAAGTATGAGTTAGTAAATTATTGAATGTATGTACAATATTTGCAAAGAAAATTACTTTAAAAGAGAGAGATAAACACACACACACACACACACACACACACACACACACACACACACACACCCACCTTGCCATCCTCCCCATCCTGCCAGGATGTTCTAGAAGCTGTAAAACAGTCAGATGTTAATGTTCTCTGTACTGCACTATTAATTCTACAGTCAACCCCCCTAGACCATGACATAATCTGCTGGAGACGCCATCTACAGGCAGCTAGGTGGATAGCACTGACATTTTGGTAGTCTGATATTGGACCCATTGGTCACCAGAGCAAGATATCTTAACAACTAAAGTCCAGATTACAATTAAAGATGGTCACAGTATCTATGGTCCCATTAGGGTCATTGCAACTAATGAAAAACCCTGGCCTTGGTCAAAACTTCCCCTTGACTTTGATCTATGACTCTTTGTCTTGATAAAAAATGACTGGATTTCCATGACATTTGAATAATGATGGTTCTCAGAGGATAAAATCCATTTGTTGGTGACCTCTTGCCCTTTACTTCTTTTCCACCATCAGCCCAAGGTTTACGCTTGTACTCAAGATATTTTTAAATCCAATTAGTAAATTGCTATAAAGTTGCCTTTTTAGCTTCACTATTGATATGACTCGAACAGTACCAACATTGTCAGAATGTTGTTTGTTTCATCTTATATTGTGGGGTGTAATAAGCATGGCAGCCTCTAGGGACTGCTAGTGAGCCAATATACTTTTAGCCTTGTGACTTTATGTCTTGTAGCTTTAAGTCCATTACTAGTCCAGCAGGTGTCATGGAGAAAAATGTAGTCATTCAGGCGGGCTAATCTTGTTTTCTTGGTCACAGGAATGACGGTGGACTTCTTGAAGCATGTGGGAATGGCAGACTGAGCCAGTGACAGGTTTAATATCATTGTGAACACTGGCACTAGTTGGCCAGCACACAGTGCGAGGACCCTTCCACTGAAAACATCAGGTCCTGCTGCTTTCTTAGTGTTCCCATGCTTGAAAGCCCTCCTGACATCATGTTCAGAAAGGAAGATGGTGTGAGAGGTGCACCCACCCATCCATGAACCTCTGCTTCTGCTGTTTCTACTTGTTGGCTGCTGATGGCCTCAAAGCAAACATTAAAGGTATTTAGCTCAGTTGTTTTAGAGGCATCATCATCATCATAATGCGAGGTGGGATATTCAAGGGTTTAGGTTATATTCATAGCTGTGGCCAGTGTTTTTATCAGTTCTGATAACCACCCAAAGTACTTCCTTAACAATCCGTGAAAACACATTAATTGGGCAGTAGTGCCTTTACTTTCTTTTGGACAATGTTAAAGACATATGATCACATAACACACTGCATGCTAAAGCATGCAGTGTCAGAGAACTTGACCAATGGGCAAAACTCCCACAATCATAAGTGCAGTACATCGTCCTTGTAATGTCACTTTATACAGCTCCAAGGCTAAACCATTAGGACCAGTCTTTATTTGGAACAAAGTAGATAGCAAAGATTTCTTTCTTTTTTGGCAGACAGCACGCACCTTGTCAGTGACCTCATGTCTGCTTGTGTGCATACAATCAAGATACTGATAACTGGTTCATACATCTGTAGGACTATGCCATATGCAAATGATTCACTTGTAATATCTAATACAGATGAATATTTCCTTGGGTGATAGAGATGATTAGAGCTCCTTGGACTCCTATGCCAATATGTTATGAGTGACTCTGTCATGTGCACATATATCTTCAACTACATAGAAAACTGTAAATCATAAATTAGAACACACAATCAATGATTAGGGGAGAGACACCGAGATTGAAACAGTGATCAGTACAACACTAATGCCACCATACAAAGTGAATCATGTGCCCAACCACTCACAGTAGGAAACACAGTCAAAACAACAAATGAGCAAGTGAGATGAGTGCAGACATGCATGAACGGGGTGAACAAATTAACACCCATGAGCCCCAATTCCAACAATCAACCCCAAATGGGTTGGATTATAAAAATGACTAATCAAAGTGTGGCTGTGTTGCAAAGGCAGATCAGATACTGGAGCCATGTTTAAAGCTATAGTGCGTAGTTTCTGTCGCCCCCATGAGGATTCTAAGGAATGACAAGAAAACTGTTGGCGCGTCCACATGATACAAGCCTTCCATGATCGCGCACCACCCACCCCTCCTCTACTCAGTTACTAGTAACCAAGGAGGACATGGAGGATTAAAAAAACATGATGTACTCTTCAGAAGACATCATTATCTTCACTGGAGTTTCTGTGAGGGAAAGTCTCCGGACGCCACAATCTTCTGAACATAGTCATACTGAGAAACACAGAGAGAGCTGTGTGGAGCTGATAGTCTTGATTAGCTTTGTAGCAACTCATTTGGCAATAGCTTGAATGTAACGGACGTTCATTAATTAATAAAAAGGTTTCGCACTAAAGCTTTAAAGTCTGACAACAGCCCAATCAGTGATGTCACAGAAGGTGTTTTGCATTTGCCACCTAATGAAAAACATCTCCTGTGACATCACTGATTAGAGGTAGTTAGAACAACATACTTAAATGTGTTAACATGTAGAGGCCAGGGTCAATGGTCTGCTTTCTTTCATAGAAACCTTAGGGCTGCAAAATTGTTTTTTGGTTTGTTTAATCATAACATTGCCCGCCATCCTAATGTTCAACCTTGACAGATTCTGCACTTGGCTAAGTTGCTTTTACTACATAGAATGGGTGCAGTACTCTTACACCAGCCCTATGCATATAGATCCATGGAGCCATGGAATCTACTAAATGAGGCCAGGCCATTGACGAGATGACTGGCAGGCGACATGCAACACATCGTGCAGAGACCAGACCAGAGAAGGAAGTGTTAAAAGGAAGTAGACTGTACCATGCTGTTTGTAGATGGGGGGTTTTCTATAAAGATTATCTTTGACCAGAGTCTCTGAAGATGTGAACAGACGCAGAGAAAAGAAAATGGAAGAAGCCAAAATGGAAGGGAGAGAAAGAAAGAGAGAGAGAGAGAGAATGGAGAAAAATAAGCATGAGTTAGCAGTTATTGAGTGATGAGATATTTTAAAGAAGCAAAAGGGGGCCGCAGTACAGTTTGATTCAACACATGACGTTTGTCATTTTTCAGAAACATCAGCACTTTTAATATTATTCATGCAAGATATTCAAATTATAGCAATACATTGGTCTTGTAATGAGACGTTATTTGATGCAGAACAGTTTAATTACACTCAAAGAATAATATCAGAAACCATACATGGTCCCCAGGCATCAAACAGTCTACTTGTATTAGCAGTCTTTAGAGAATTCCAGTTAAAAAAGTAAAATGAATAATATAAGCAGAGAAAAAGTTGAAAGATAATAAGTCTTAGCAAGTAAGATAAGTATTGTTGCATTAACTGTACTGCCTGTTGAAGTTCCTCTGGGGGATAATGTGGACAGTCTGTTTTTCCCTGAGGCAGATCTTATCCATCTCATGCCATGTTTCCACTACGTGGTATGGCTCTGCTCCACTTCACTCGCTTCTCCCTATTTGGTTTTGCACTGCGGATAGTAACCACGGCATTCTCAGCTGATCGCCATAACACCGCGACACTTGCTGAATCCTTTCATCGGCAACCAAACAGAGGAACATCTGCACTCTATCAAATGTACGCCGTAGTCTATGGTGTAGTTTTGCTGGGCTAACAATTTATTTTGTGAAATGAATACAAATTTGCGCCCGGTATTGACAGTAGCTTGGCTATTTAAAAGCGGCGTGTTTGTGCAGACGATTCTCCCTGACCAATCAGTGGTCTGCAGTGTTTTTTACTTTTATTCCAGCATCGGTTCGGCTTGCTGGAACCTCGACCGAGGTAGTACTCAAAAAGTACCAGGTACCAGGTACTATCCATAACTTTTGTTAATGGAAAACCAAAAAAGAGCGAGTCAAGTTGAGTAAAGGAGAGCTGTAACATGCAGTGGAAACACAACTATAGTGTCAGTGGACCCAGACAAGCCTCTGACAGAGATGCTTAGTAACAACTGTCACACATCAAGCTGCAGAAGAAACATGACTCACAATAAAACAACCCATGTAGGTAATTTCCCTGGCTTATTTCAGTGCCTGCCAGTATCTGAAACAATATCCATATAAAAGCAATAAGGACGATGACTATGAAAGCCATTAAGTGGATAATCGTTGGCAGTTTTTTCCACTTAACTTGCTTCCAACATGGGAGGGTTTTTTCCCTCTACATGACAGTGTAATAGTCAATGAGAACAATATGTTGGATCAAACAGATTTTCCTCTGTCAGACACTTGAAGTAATGAAGGATATACTGTTTGTCAACTCCTTTCCAAATGTTAAGTAAAATTAATTCTAAATGATGCAATCTCATGTCAGATCATTGCTGTGTCAAAAAGAAATTGCTTTAAAATGAGAAGACAGTAGGGACATTGGGAATTAAAGAGTCCTCCGATATACAGAATACAATCCATAAACCAAAGGCAATAAGTCAACTGTTATAGAGTTTACTATAGAGTACAAAGACATGGGGCATAATGCAAGAGCCGCTCATAACAACAGATTCAATCTAATGAGGCTCAAACGAGTGATTTTAAGGGATATTATGCTGATTTAAAACCAGCAGCAGATGTCCGCCGTTTTACGTCATCCAGCCATTACACAGAGCTGGATTTAATTCAGCAAAATATTTCTCTAAGGGAACTTGGCATTACATTTTTTTACTCATGCTTATAATTTTGTCTTAGGTACAAACTGACTAACAGTAGTTCAGACCTGTTGAACAAGTCATGTACTGGAAGTCTGCTTCTCTCCAAAGTGGACAAACACTTTGACTTAAAAGTTGTAATTGGTCTTTGCACAGAGTGCATCATAAATAAATGGCATGCAAATGTGAAAGGTTTAGGAGAAGAATAGGAAAATGTTCTGGCATGATGGCCCATATCCAACAACTGGTGATAGCTTCACAAGACTTATCTGAATGTACCTGAAGAGAAAGGGGTCCAATGCACTGTAAAATAAGTCTTATCCAGTTATTTGTTAAACATTTTTAATATTAATATTTCAAACCTCCTTGTGTTAAAGTTTTAACAATGCTGCAGTAATGTAGAAATGTAGTGTGGACAGTACACCCAGCACACTTTTGACCTCATTAAAAAAATTACTGAATTACTTTACTGATTACTTCCACCAAAAAGTAATGCCTTCCTGTGATAAGTAACATTTTAGTTACTTTTCAAATGTCTACTTTGGAATGCTTCCATTGGTAATGTCTTTAGCTTTCATTTCAGTAGCATACTGATGTTATCTCTGCCGGGATCATTGGTCAGTTGTGAATCTGTTTGTCCACAGCTAGTCTTGCATACTACTAAACCCATCAGCCCAATATCTTTGGTGCACATTTATTACTGTGTGCTCAAGGACCTCTCATGCTGAAATGCCTTTGTCGGTTAACTCATCTAATAGTGGCGATACACTGAGCGACTTT
This sequence comes from Zingel zingel, assembly GCA_023566125.1. Classification (NCBI taxonomy): domain Eukaryota; kingdom Metazoa; phylum Chordata; class Actinopteri; order Perciformes; family Percidae; genus Zingel; species Zingel zingel. The sequence goes on along the minus strand of CM042336.1, from coordinate 2,524,055 downwards.
GTGGTCAACATGCCAGGGCAATGTGCTTGCCAACAGGAGTTAACGTACACTGTGGGGTACTTTGTAAGGTATTACAGTAACTCTTAGTCCCAACACTGCTGTTGGGTGAGTTAGAAATGCAACTGATATAAACTTTCAGCTACAGGAGCTTTTCAGCTTGGTGTTAAGGTATTGGTTTATCATCTTACCTAAACCTTGGTGCCAAATCATTTAATAACACCTACATTTATAAAAGAGACTCTAAAAGTTAATGTAACAGTTGGCACCAATTATTTTAGGAAAGCTTGTTGTTTACTGTAATTGGTTACAATCTCATAGTTGTAATTCACCTCTGTGTCACTAATGACAAACTACTCTATAGAATGTGTAAAGATGCAGGAAAACTACATACAAGTGGTGCGGTTATGGCCTACCTGGTACGTGGAAATGCCGGGGAGCAGCCACATATGTAGAAGTAGAGGAAGGGGATTTGCCATCAGAATAGGTGGATAAGCTGGGGGTACTCCGACCACTTTCACTTCCTCCAGTTGGGGATGGAGTTGGTTGGGCATTGGATATGAAAAGGCACAAGGGAAAGGGTTTGGGAGAAAAAAAAGGGTGTTGTGGGGGCAAGAAGGCAGCGTTATGGTAAGCATATTGATAACGCTCCAATACGAAGCAGTGATTATTATATTGATGCCGATGACTCCATAACCCAGCCATTTACTGTATTAAATTTAGTGTACTGGAAAAAATGTCTTGAAAAAATTCACGGAATCTTTGGTAGAGAATCCTACTGGCCTGTTAAGTGATAAGACACAAAAATCATCCTGTAGAATTTGGACTGCTACCACTTTTGCATTGATAATGTTATGCTATTTTGTCCCTCAGCCCACATCTGTTTTCCCAGTGACATCCTGTGTCTCTGCAGAGGATCCGCAGTTTGTCCTGGGATATCCTACAAACCTGTCACATCTGGAACACCACCACAGGAAGGCATGCTAGGTGCCTGAGCCACCTCGTGTGGCTCCTCTCATTGCCACGCAGCAGCACTTTAGATTGAGACCACCCATCCTTCACAGAAGCTTCACTTACACCTCCAATTCTATTTTGTTTTACCCAAAGCCTATGACTAAAGGTGAGGGTTGGAATGAAGACTGGTCAGCAAATTGATATCTTTGCTTTATAGCCAAGCTCTTGTTCACAACCACAGTCCAATTACTTCTGCTGCGGCTTCTAAATTGCAGTTATGTCAGTATTTTACCCCCATGAGAGCTCCACTTGAGATGATCTGCAAGTGCTACTGGATTGACAACCCACCTTTTGAAGTGCCAAACAGGGTAAGAAACTTGAAGATGCAGATCTGGGCTGCATGACACTTATGTGGACATGTAAATGGCAGAGCGATTCTAATTGTAGGGTAAGAGACAATGCATTCACAATGATACAAAAAAACATTCATTGGAAACTGTTTGGAAAAGGGCAGGCACTTTCAAAAACAATACCTGGCAGGTGAGGGACATCACAAGAATCCAGCTGCCGTGCAAGGTAAAAGCAGGACTGCTTTACAGTACAAACTGCTTTACAGTTGAAGCGGTTGAAGTGACTCATTCAGAAGCTGTCCTGAAACCCAGCCCATTTTCATACCTATAGCAGATGATAGGACAGATGCTTTTGGAAAGTCCCTAGAAATGTTGGGAAACAGCAGTCGAAGAGGAGCTGCTGTTTTTTGGAACAGCTCTTCATTTGAATTGTAAAACAGCTCTCAGCTCTATTCCTGTATTCAACAATTACCTCCCACTTAGTTTTAGAGCTAAATGCTTAAGTTCTTCCAAATACGTTGGCAATGGGCCTGTTAGTGGTAGCACTAGCACCAGAGCAATTATTTAGGGATGGATGATCCTGGAGACTTTGTTCTCATCACTTAAAGGTTTACACTACAAAATCACATTTCTGAGTAATATTATGATTATTGAGTGTAGGTGCCAAAATAATGCCAATGAAAGTTACCCTATGGGTTATATTACATTTGTCCACTTTTTATGTGTTTGTGTAAGGGTGAGAGTGTAACAAACGTTCACATTTAGCTGACTTCGTGCATGTGTGTTCTGTATCTATGATCACAACCAGGGTTCACCCCATTGTGTTAGATCACAGGCAGGCTGGGAGATGGAGTCACTGACACCCTTTAGGCCAAAAGTAATAAACACACTACATCCAGAGTTTCAAGGAACAAACAGAGGTTGAGATTGAGATTGTGCATGAGAGAGAGTGAACGCTGATTGAACACACACACTCTTCTCCCCTCAGACAGAGAGGAACCAGTGGCAGCCATCTGGATGCAAGTGGATGAGATCACAGCATACACAGCACTGCTATCATTGCTGGTCTGAGTGATCTCCTACACATACACACAATCACACACACATGCCCATAAACACACACACACACACACACACACACACACACACACACACACACATACACACAAAAGTACTATTAGTGCAGGTCTAAAAGTAGGGCAGATCCTCCCTAAAAACATCTGGAGCTAAAGTGTTGGAGGCTTGGTGTTTAGGGAGGGATGCATTATAATTTATGTGAACAGATTACACATTTGACAAAAAAGGTGGAGGCCATTCATTAATCAAAAACTTATAACCCAATAACAAGATAAACAAGACAGTTTTGAGATTAACAAGAAATCATGGAAATAAAAACCAAAACATGCATTATTCATCCTTGCAACGTATTTTCCTAAACTCTTCCTCAATTTACATCGTTAAACAACACATCTAAATAGAGTATCGCTTACATCTTTCTATGACAGCAACTTCTATGGGGAAACCTGGTAGCTCATTTGAGCAGGAAAACAAATAGCCCTTTTTTCACGGCGTGTTAGCAACCATTAGGCCCTGAACAAGTCCAGCGGCGCACTGTGCTTCATGCCACTGGCAACCAGACCCCCAAATTACCACTCGGCCCGCTCTGGGCCCGCTCTGGTTTTTTAATTCATCCGTTCCCCCTTCTCTTTTTCATCTTCCCCAATGGAGGACTCTCCAAAACCGGCAAACCCCTGAACTGCATGTTCGTGATTTTTTGTGCAAATGTTCGAGTGGAAGCTCATGCTGTTTCCCTCTCTACCTCCTCCTTTAAATCAGCTAAGGTCCAAGCAAGCTTATGTCAGAAAAATGTGTTCCTACTGGAAGGGTTCTGTATAGTACAGAAATGACAAGCCTTTTGAGGCAAAAGTTCTCACCCTACATAAGAACTTCTTGGTTCTGTAGCACCCAATGAAGTCATCATTTCCTGAAAATGTAATAACGCCTGAAAAAGTAATCAAATTTACTCTTAACCTGATCGAAAGCAAAATAAAAGCCAATAATGTCATAATTTGACCAATAATGTGATTAATATCCTGACTGATATTGTAATAACATTTTTACCAATAATGTAATACCTTTCAGGTGGGTAACTGATGATGTAATAATTTTGACAGATGATGTATTGATGTAAAAAGAAATGTAAAGTGTGCAAGTATACAAAATGAATAACACTGTTAGTGTCATTGTCAGTGACCAGAGTGGATCTTAGATTAGACGCCATCAGAAGATGACAAAAGATGCAGAAGATGGCTCACTTCACACAAGCAAGTGATGAAGGAAAACAGTTGATTCAATCTCCATGAAATGTTCGTTTTGATCTGAGTCAACAATTCTTACTGAATTGTTGACTTTCCTTTGCTTTGACTTGATTTTATGAAATGTCTGCATTCAAAAGGTAAAATAAAATGACCTTAATACTTAAGTACATTTGAAGCTATAGTGCGTAGTTTCCTTCACCCCCATACATTCTAATAGTACGTGTCCATATACGTGTTGTTTTCACGGCAGGGATCGCCCCGCTTCCCAGCATTGTACGCTAGTGGGCTCAGTGGTGACGTAAAACGCTTCACTCCAGCTACACCATCTAGTAAACAAAGTCGTACTGAGAAACACAGAGAGAGTGTGTGGAGCTGATAGTCTTAATTAGCTTTGTAGCAACTCATTTGGCAATGACTTGAATGTAACAAATGTTCATTAAGATAAAATAGTTGCGCACTATAGCTTTAAAAGTAGAATAAAAATGACCCACCTGTAATTTTAATAAATTCCCAATAATGTAATAAGGTATTATATCATCAGTAAAAATGTTATTACAATATGTCAGTACATTTCATTACATTATTGGTCAAGTTATTACATTATTAGGTTTTATTACATTTTCAGGATTTTTTATACGACTATTGGGTATTACGAACCTCAATGTGTCTTTTTCTTAGTCATCAAAACACAAAGCCTGCAGTCGCCTTAAGATTCATCATGTAAGGAAAAATACACCAAAGGGATAATGTCGACATAACAACAAAGAAGTTTTCATTCAGGGAAAACAACAGGGTGGATTAGAAGTCAAAAGCAGGCAAACAATTAGGTCAACAATTTGAACAGACAAGCACAGGAATTAAATCACCCTTAACCTTCCTCCTAATGTCAAATGTACCAGGGTCAAATTAAACCATGCACGACAACAACCACTTCCACAGACACAAGTGAACAGGGCAAGCAGAATGAGAACTGTGAGTGGTCCTATCAGTGTACCTTGATGCACCCCCATGAAACCCGACAACACCACCATATTGGACAACAACATCACAAAACCTGCTGACCATTCCACTGTGGGAGGGGAGACACAGAGAAGAGAAAGACTACTGGTGTTTTTACCGTCAGGAGGAGGTAAACTGAGATGCAGGGATGTCCTAGGTTTAGGGTCAGGTAGGGGGTCCTGTTTGAACCCTGAGGGGTGAGGGAGATCAGGGAATGGTGAGAAAATGAGGCAAAGGGATGTGGTTGGATAGGCCCTTAAGCAGAGGTTACAGTGTGCATGGGGAATGTGTACAGTACTGGTTTGTGATGTTGATTTCAGGGACGTGTGGTATCCTATGAATAGCATTAGCAGTTTCATCGCTATGGCTCAGCAATTAAGGAAAACAAATCTTCAGAGATCAGTGGTTACAGACCCAAATGTGTCACACAGCAGGTCAGACGTCCTGTTTCACAATATGACTCATCACTCTATGGTGAACTGAAAGCCCCAGAGGGTGAGTTTCCAACACATGGTTAATTTGGTGCTTAACCACAACCCATGCCAAGTGAGGTCAACTCAGTGGTCGAATCACAGCACTCCATTCTTTAGGACCTTGATCACAGTCAAATACAGACAGGACTGGCACTTTGCTGCTGTGGGGAAAACCGTTTCATAGTTTAATGTTTTTGATCCAAAATCCAAGGTTTGCATGCTTCTGTTCTGGTTGGGGAACACATTGGAAACCCTGCTTTCGGGGCATTTTTATTCAAAATTAGCTTTTTGATAGATTCTGTTTCTGTCTGAGGTTTGACAACAGCAATGATTCCAACAAGTTGTCCATTGTCTGTATTGGACCAGGTCTGGGTCTCAGCGTGCTTTGATACCTCTGAAGTAAGGGATGTAGTTGTGCTGCTGCAGCATGGCCAGGGTAGTCGGGTTCAGGTGAAAAGACAAGCCTGCACTGCCACCTACTGGTGTGGGCGAGAACTTGCCACCACCACCACTCCCTTCAGCTCCAGCAGAACAGTGCACAGGGAGGGAAGATATGTCCCTGGCCCAGGTGGAGGGGTACTTAATGGCACCCAAGTGGTTTGGAGGCAAATCGAGAGAACTGGAGTCACAGGCCTGGCTGCTGTGTCTACCACCAAGGTACACCTCTGGCCCTAAACGTCCAATCAGATCACAGGAAACAGGAATGTTACGTCAATAGATAACATTGTGAAGGTACTCTGGGCAAGATCAAGGGGGTAAGCTTCTCCTCGGACCGCGAACCTCCTATGGCGCCATTTTGATGCTAATAAGCCATCACCCCCCGTTAGCATCCCATTGACTACCATTTATTTTGGCGCCACTTTGACAGCGAATAACTGTCAAAAACACGACAATGTATAAAAAGGCTCCATTACCTTGTACCTCACATTATGGCTCCGTAGCAGACGTTTCTGTAAAAATAAGCTAACAATTGTGTAATAACCGACTTACTGTCGCATAGTAGAGGAATTACAGTATAGTACAGGAGAAGCTCGCAGGAAGTTTCGTCTCACATTAGCTGTTTAAGTGTAATTACTAATGTTAACTAGCATTTTAGTTAGCAATAATTAGCCTGTGCCTATGTTACCTCCTTACATATACCTACGCTCTCCGTCTCTGCTAGATTGGGAATGATTCAGATTTCTCTTGGCACAGCTACCAGAAGACTTCCAACTTTCAGACACGTTGCTCACGTCACATTTACGTTGTCTCTCTTAGTTGGAGGCTGCGCAGTAACGCTCGGCGCTCACCGGAAAACTGCTTCTTAGGGCCTTCACTGGTCTCCGTCCAGAGCAACGGGATCTGTTGGTCCATTCTTATATACTGTCTATGGGCGAGATGTACGTACATTTGCGAATGTAGCGTTATCAGCGCCATGGCCAACCCGCAGAAAGCGCACGCTGTGATACTTCAGCTCACATCGTATTTACCAAACCTGCAGCTCATCGGGTAATCAGTGCCTTTCTCCGCTCACTATACTGTAAATTGCGCGCATATTTCTATCATGGATCAGCCACCAAGTCAGTCAAAACAGCGATAACGAAGTTGATCTGCTTGTTTATTAGGTAACAGCTTGACGCGTGTTATTTATTATTAGTGGTGGGGAAATGTATGTATTAACTAGTGCGCTGTAGCAAGGCGTTAAGTACTGGTGCTATGATACGGCTGAGTGCAGACTGCAATATTCCTACTGCTGATGCTATGACTGTTGAAATGATCCTGATGCCAATATTTGTAATGTAGCGAGGAGTTTAACAACTGCTGGAATGGAATTCAAACGCTGAGTCAGAGATTCAATGTCATCTTTGACAGTAACTGTAATATTGCATGGCTGGTTAATCTGTAACGCTTAATGATTTTGTGTTCACTCAACTGAAAAAGTGTGATCCTTGTGGCAAAAATCTTTTCAGCTTGTCTCCTTGGCCTATGTCTTCATCTTGCTCAGATTACTGCTGCCATTTCACCAGGAGGCATATGTGAAGAAACCCGCTTGAGGCTGGTTTACACCTGCTTTTAAGAGACGGTGAATTTTCACCGCAAAATAGAAGCGTGCTTTCACGGGCGGTTTTTGTACATACATTTGAATACATAATTAGGCGCACTTTACGCTTCTCCTCCCATCTCTTTATGGGAAACTCCCACTTTCCCCTTCACCCTCCCGTGAATGCTTATGCATGACATGGAAAAGCGCAATTTGACAGTCTGCGCTTTTACTTCAGTGCGGCCTGTTTGTACATACCTCACCATGCTTTTACACGCATGTTGCAAAACAAATACACCTGAAGTGGGCGCAAAAGCGTTAGTACATCTGGCCCTCAGTGTCTTCATAGGTAACATTTTTTTGCAATATGGCTTTAAACAATAGGGCATAGTACATATCCAGGGGAATACATTTGTGGTCCATTAACAAAAAGCTCAACAACACATAGTGACGACTTTAATATTTAGATCTAATGTAAATTTGAGAACATTTCCCAATCATGATATTTTGGTTGTGTACAAATGAGAGGTTTGCATTCTGGCAAATTTGCACTGCATCCATTTCTGTTGGAAATGTCTTTACTTATGTATTTATTAAGGAAAACACACACTCAAAATTCACCACCCTGGTCACACACTGCTGTGGTATGGCATCACATTCTTCAACCAGCATTTGTCGTAAGTCAGTCAACGTGGTTGTGTTGGTCACTCTGGCACGAACAGCGCCCCCAAGCTGATCCTCCAAGTGTTCAATAGGGTTGAGGTCAGGACTGCTGGTTGAAGAATGGGATGCCATCCCACAGCAGTGTGTGACCAGGCTGGTGACCAGCATGAGGAGGAGGTGCCAGGCTGTTGTGGCTGTGTATGGTTCTTCCACACGCTACTGAGGCTCCTGTTTGTGAAATGAATAAATTGTTCAATTGCCAATATGTCTTGTTTCTTCAAACTTTGGCATTTGCAGAGAATATTTGGCAAATTTTTAATGGGCGCAACCCACATTCTCAGCGCTGCTGCTCATCCCACAAATGCATGTTCCTTACAAATGGGGCACCATTTGAAAGGGAACTAAACTTTCCAACGTTATAAGATTTATTGCCAAAAAGCATTGTTACCACATAGAAATAATCTACCAAACAGAAATTTTCTTAATTTTTGTGCTAAGTTTATATCTCACTTTTATCTCTGATGGTCTGAAGTTGATAAACTTGACGCTGGTCGCTTTTTAGAAATAAAGTCGCTAAATCTAGCTAGAAAGTCACCACGTTGGCAACAGTGCAAGCACAACAGCCATCAGTGGTGTTGACCGGCTATTATTCGTGAAGTGTAACCAATCAGATGGTGCTGTGAGGGGGACATTGAGAGAGTGGTAACCAGAGGCAGAGAGGCGTCAGCATACCAGGCCTCCAGGAAGTGCGTGATTACACATTAATACTGCATTCGCTGTAAAGGGAATTATTTCCACTGGACATTTTGACCAGAGATATTAAAATATGTCGGACTATCCTGGTAGAACAATAATTGTTGGATAAGGGCAACACTGCTATGAGGATTTCTGGAAAATATGTGCCATTGTTTTGTGGTGTTAACTGATTTCCAGTAGTAAATATAGGCCTATATACATTTGCATTAAGCAAGCATTTCTGTCCAGTGCCATGTTGATAAGAGTAATTCAATACATGCGCCCCCTCCAAAACACAATTCTATGATCATGAGTAATGTGATCCTTCATAGATTCAGAAATACAAGCTCAAAAGTGGAGGATTTCACATAACAGCAGCAACACATGGATAATGCTCTGTGTGATACCTGGTCGGCTGTAATTGGTGGGGGAACGACACGGGGTGTACCGTCCGTAGCCCCCCAGGGAGCTGTTGGAGCTGGGGCTGGAAGGCCTCCTCTGACGGGGGGACTTCTCCCCATCGCCCTGGACGCACAAACACATCAAGTAAAATAAGTCAGTGCTTTCAGAACATTACCTCACTCACTCTGTAATCACATCCCTGCCTGCCGGACCTCTAGTGCTGCCTGGAAGGAGACGTTGGGGGCTTAAAACACCGATAAACCAAAATTACACCGACCAGCCACTAAATTTGTAAAATTTAACAACTTTATGTTTCCTTCACACACTCTTGTTACACTCTTGAGGAGTCGAGCCAACGGTCATTTAACAGAATAAGACTTGGGGCCTTTTCCAGTTCCCAAATTTGTATGTAAACAAAGAGGCGTGGCAGAGTGACACAGAGGAAAAGACGGAGATGGAGCGAGGGAGTAAAGAGAGATAATTAATCCGCGGCCCGGTGGTTAATCTACGGATCGGGCCTGTTGGATCATATAAATTAACACAGTGAAATAATTGAAATTAAATTATTAACGTTCTCTAAAATGTGAACATTGCAGAGCTGCTGTCAGACGGTTAATATGTTATGTGTGTGTATTTAAGTATAGAAAAATCAATGTTTGAAGACCGGAACAAAAGGCAACAATTCAACAAGGTGTGGCAGGACATATATGAAGCGTTGTAAATTTAATGACTAAGAAATAAGAACTAGGTATGGTGACTGAGAGCTGGAGACCGTGTGTGTGTGTGTGTGTGTGTGTGTGTGTGTGGGCGGCTGGATGGATTTGTGTAAATATGTGTTTGTGTGTTAAAAATGTGGAGTAGAAGAATACTGATACCGGTAGGAAATGTATCTTGTTTGGAGTGTGAAATTACACAGTATGTTGATATATGTATTGCTTCTTGATGGAAATAATAAAAATAATTATATAAAAAAATATGTTATGTGCGTCTGGAGAGACGCTCGAGAATGTCCGATGATATCAGCTGTAGTGACATTGCTGCGCGCATGGAAACGTTTACAATTACTGAAAGCAGCCTCTCTAATCATTAAAGTAAATTATTTATATAGAAAACACTCATACAATGATACAATACATAATTTAAAAAGCAACGCAGCCTGCAGGGACTGCCGAGGGACAGTGAAGGGTCCATGTGGGTCTCTAAATCAGAGAAAATATTTCATTCAGGTGGGTGCAGGGTGGATGGTTTTAAGCCTACGGAGTCTTTTCTGTCATGATTTACTTTAGTGATGAGAGAAGCTGCTTTCAGTGATTCAATGCGTGCAGTAATATCACTGCAGCAAATGTCATGGGACATTTAAGCAGCAAAACTAAAAACTAAGTATAAACTTGACAGAGGAAACAGAACTAAACCTTTAGCTTCTGAAATAATCATTCAAGTTAGGCCTGCTGTTCCTCGTGTGTAAATGTCCACAGCTTCTCTCTTAATGGGGACGCACTTTTACAAGTTGACAACAAACAGCTCTGCTCTCTGCTCTGTTCACATGTTAGAGAATGTCATTCATATTGTAATTAACGATGTATTATTTCACCCACCCATCTACTGTTGATCAGAATGTCTTATGAGCAGACCTGCCACCATCCAAGTATTAACCTCGGGCCCGCGGATATCACTGCAATTGATATTTTAAGAATTGGGACATCCTGGCACGCTGAGATGCAAGGGCGTAAATCCCAGGGGGGTCGGGGGGGTCAGGACCCCCCCCCCCCCCCCCCCTTCTAAGGATTGTCCCCCCTAGAAATATCATTAAAACAATGCTGTGTATTGTAAATAACAATGATGTATACTTAAAATATCTGTGTAAGTAGTAAAACAATACAAACCCCAAAAAATGCTTTTTAAGTTTAGAAACATTTTGAGGCCCCCTCCCTTGTCTCACAGTGGTTTGGTCCACTGCCTGCTGTACGTTAGGATCTTCACTCGACTCCCAGTCACATCGGTAGTGACAGGAATGTAGTAAGTAGGCGGTTCAAGGCTGTTTTATTCACATTAAACATCGGATGAAGTTGTTCTTTTCTCAAATAGAAATGATGCTGAGTAATTAATGAATTAGTTATGACAAAAAATTTGCTATGTTAGTGTAATATAATGTAACTTTAGCTAGCTTGTTTAATAGCTTGTTGGATAGAAATGCACCCACTACAACTAACGTTACCACGGCGATAAGCCTAACGTTATGTGTGTGAACTGATATCAGGGTTAATATTGAAGATCTACAGTTGTGTTTGAAGTGGCTGATCAGTGGGTTTGCTGCAGTTAAATATATATCCTCTGTCCCAGACCAAACAACATAGGTGAACCTATGAACTTAATTCATATTTGATGAACTTTACCAGTGGCTCACTAATTTACATTATGATCAGCTAATTTAACAAGTGTACAAAAGTATTGTATTTCTGTTATTTGGGGACACTTTTTCAAAATAAGTCATTATGTTTTAAGGTATTTTTGTGGCTTGTGTACACATGTCCTCTACGAGTATAATTGTGGCTGTATTATTTGTGTCCCCTTCATAAATTGCTCTTCAGAAATGTTATGTTTATTGTCCCCCCCTACTGTTAGATCAGATTTACCGCATGCTGAGATGGATTTCCTGGGCACAAGCCTGATAATAGTGCAGACAAAGGGGCAGAATGCGGGAGAATTGGGATAGGGCTATCGTGCATTATATTACCTCAGTAGGAGTAGGAGAAAGCAGCTGGGGGGTCTGCAAATGAAGAGGGGGAGAAAGCCAATGATTAGGACAAACTCATATGTGTTGTGTTCAAATATGAGTTAACCATCCACCATGAGAGTGATCATTCAATGTCAGTGAGTCAGCACGTCCACAGTGAGGACATTCCCAATGGACGGATGAGCAGAATGAAGTGGGTCTAAGATAGACGGTTTACTTCACACGCTCAGTACTATGGAACTGGGACTAAACTGCAAAGCAGGGCTGGGTACCCAATTCAATTATTTTTAGGCACCGACCGAATTGCCCCTAAAGCATCGAATATCGAAAAATGCCTGGTCATTCAATACCCAATTTCAATACCTAAGGAGCAAATCTCATCAGAGTCAGTGAGCCAATAAGCATGCAGCATGCTTCAACCAAGATCTAATAATGTCTGTGATTGGCTGTCTAACGTTAGACAGGAAAAACTCTACGGTACACAGAGACGGGGCTCATGTAGTAGGAGCTGTAAAAACGAATAAAAAAATTTGTGCCATGTGTAATGTTGTAATTTCTTTTTGTTTTATAAAATTGGTATCGAAAAAAATTTAATAACCGGTATCAAAGTCATGTTATTGGTACTGGTATCAAACATTTTTAATGATACCCAGCCCTACTGCAAAGAATGATGTTTGTGGGAGAAGCAAGCATGGTGTTGTTAAATGACCCTGACTCTGACTTCACTGTCAGAGTGGGCACGATGATTGAGGGATAGCAAGGCAAAAAAGGAAGAAAGAAAACTACTGACAAAAGGAAGTTTACTCAATCAAGTCAGGTTTTCATCTGTGTGAGATAGAAAAGCAATGAAACCTGAGAAATATCTTTTGATCAATGAAATGGCTTGGAAAAACACAGCCATTGGCAGTACTCCTTAACCCAATGCACCAGCTGGTTTGTTACACAGGACATGTAAGAAGCCGTCATTGGAAACTGTTTGGAAAAGGACTGGCACTTTGAAAGAATACTTGGCAGGTGATTGGATGAACCATCTGTCTATCATTGTTTTGAAGGAACAGTGGCGGCCGTCACATACACCTACACTACGTTGTAGCTGCCAGTAGCTCCTCACTGGATGCTGATTGGTCCCAACCGCTGGGGATTCGGACACAAACGCATTACTTGAAGCCTGACGAGATGGATTTTCTTGTGAGCTTGTGATCCTGTGATTCTCGCATGTTCTCAAGATATCGCGAGAATTTACTTAATAGAATGAAATATAAAAGTACTTGAAATGTACCTTAGGGATTGGTAATATATCGATATTGTGATATTACATTTTGCATATCGTAATATGACATGTCTTAATATGTCTTTTCCTGGTTTTTAAGGCTGCATTACATTTTCATTTTTTTATGTCATTTTCTTAACTTACCAGACTCTTGTCTAATAAAGCTGTTCTATTTTTTTGTCTTTAACCACTTAGTCATTATATCCACATTATGAATGAATGAATATGTATCTAAAATCTTATTGTGAAAATATGTTCTGATAGCACCAATAGTCAAACCTACTATATTGTTGCAATGTCGGCATCGAGGTGTTTGGTCAATAATATTGAGATATCTGATTTTCTTCATATTGCCCAGCTCTAATGTACCTAGTTAATTCCCACCACTGGATTAGGGAGGTGTAAAGCTAGCTAGCTGTGAAAGCCAGAGAGCTGTGAGGCTGGTCTACCTCTCCATAGTGCCTTTCTTCAGACGGGTAGCTGACGTATGGAGAGTAGGACAGCATGTCCGGCCTGTCTATGTTATAGATGGCCTTGGTCTTTGGAAGAGCCGCCAGGTCCTTGTAGTCCAGCATCTCCTCTCCTAGTTTGGCCTGGCAGCAGAGGGAAGAAAACATTCATCTATTCATCATGTACTGGTATTAATATGTTTTCTTGAGTAACTACAGATCATTAGTATACAGAACGCTGCTGGAAAAAGATGAACTATGTGTCTTTACATAGATGACTCTGCTGGGAGAGCCTGAGGCGCTGGATGCTGGGACTGAAGTAATGCTCTCAGATGAAGTCCGGGTCACCTGAAACACACACACAAACATACACAATTAGGGCTGCCCCCTGAAAGTCGAAGGGCCCTATTTTAACGATCTAAACGCACGGCGTGAAGTGCCTGGCGCATGTGCGTTTAGGGGGTGTACAAATCCACTTTTGCTAGTTTGAAGGCGTAAAAAAGGGTTGTACTTAGTGTCTTAATTAATTCATACGTGTGTTTTGGGCGTAACATGCAATAAACCAATCAGAGTGTCATCTCCCATTCCCTTTAAAAGCCAGGCGTGTCTCATTACTTGATAGTCTATATGAAAAAAACTTCTTGTCGGAATCGGATTCGTCTGAAAAATTTCTGAGTCAGGTACAGCGCTAACAATTATGTTTTAATATATTGGATGCACACAGGTTTAGGGAGGTGACAAAGAGAGATATTACATATATTTATTGTTCATCCAATTAAAGGGGACATGGCATGAAAAACTCACTTTCTCAGTGCTTGTGCACATACATTTGGAGTCCTTACTAACCCACAAACTTCAAAATAAGACAACCCAATAGTTTTTTTGTGGGCTCCCTAGATAATAAAACATGGGATTCAACAAGCCATTCAGATTCAGCTCTGTCACATGCAGCCTCATTAGAATGTATACCGCACCCCATCTGAGTATCTACCGTTGCAAAGGTGCGCCATATTTTTCTTGCAAGCCAATCAGAGCAGACTGGGCTTTTTCAGGAAGGGGGCTTAAAGAAACAGGCACTACAATGAAGCATTTCAGAAAGAGAGTGAATACAGGTACAGTATTGAGACACAGTATGAGAAAAATAATGCTTTTGTTTTTTTGAACATTAAAGCATGTAAACATAGAAGAAGCCCAAAATACAAGTATGAATCTGAAAAAGAGCTTAATTTCTCTCATTCAAGGTCTTTGTGTAAAGAGATATTTGATTCTGATTTTCAATTAAAATCTGCCTTGTTCTTTTCCTTTAAGGAACCACATTAAACTCTGTTCAGTGCTGCATGTACAGTATTACTGTACTTAGTTATTGTTTTCTTCATGAATTAATCCCTTGGCTATTTTTTAATTAACCGATTTTGTCTGCAAAATGTCAGAAAAGATTAAAATGAAACACCCATCACAAGTCTCCAGAACCCGTGGTGACGTCTTTAAACTGCTTGTTAACAATTAGTCCAACCAACCATTCAATAACAAAAGATATTCCATTTACAATTATATAAAAAGATAGAAAACTTAATCACATGTATATTCAAAAATGTTTAAGTATTCCTTTAAACTATATGCCTAAATAAACTATTGACATTTCTATTATTGTTGGTTTACTTTGTTCACCAAAGAGCAAATTTTTATTTCATTATGTTCAAACAGCACACAAGTATCACACAGTGGTGCTTTTAGTGAAGCTGTGGCTGACATGGCGATCAGCACCAATCACAGTTATTGTTAAAGCACACAAGTTAAAGAAGGCAGCTTACCCTGTCAGAACAAATTAAATATTGGTAGTTTGATCTTTATTATCTTGCATGATCATCAGATATAGCCTCTGTCTGTCAAGTTGTGAGAGTGTCTCTTCAGATACAGATGATATATCCTACAGATGCAGGTACTGACATACATCACTCATCTCCACTTGCTCATGAAAGCATCCCTGTACATGCACAGAGTGATCAGATCGACATGTTACAGCATCATCAGTCCCTGACCAATCAAAGTCTTTACAGTGGGTGGCCTGTGGGTGTGGCTGCTGCTCAACATGAAGCAACTAAAGTAGTATGGGGTCAACAGTTATGATCAACCCATGCAGCGGATGGGAGTGGGCTTTGGGTGGGTGCAGTGACGTACAGGAGCACCAACCTGTTGCTCAGTGATGTCATTGAGCTGTATCCGGACCTGCTTCTGGGAAGGAGAAGGGTTATGATGAGGAATGAGGATGGGAGATGGAGGAATGGTAGATACTGGATGTGAGGCTGCAGGGCGGCTGATGCAATGCTAAAACAATGGTAATTTGTCCTGAACTGCCCACTGTATTGTGATTGGTTAGTCACATACTCATGGTACGTACTGATTTGTCTTGAGGTTAAAAGGTTGAACTTGTCATTGTCACTACATTTACACTTTTATTTTTCAAATTTTGAACACAGGTCTTATTACTTTTCACAATACCAAACACCACATACCTCTGTATGCAGATGATATACTGTTTCAGATGGCTATCTGGATACAAAATTAATTTGGGAAAATCTGCACTATCCCCCTTGAATACCTCTATGAGACATTTGGCTACCCCATTAAACTCAGAACCTTACATAATTGGGAAAGGCAGGGCAGCTTTATTTGTATAGCACATTTCAGCAACAAGGCAATCCCAAGTGCTTTAAATGAATCATTAAAGAGCAGCAAAAACAATTAAAAAAAATGGAGGTCTCCATCCACCCCTCAGTTACAAGCCCTGTGTCAATTAACTACAGCAAGGTGCTTGTGAACTTAAAGACT
This sequence comes from Zingel zingel, assembly GCA_023566125.1. NCBI lineage: Eukaryota > Metazoa > Chordata > Actinopteri > Perciformes > Percidae > Zingel > Zingel zingel. Next base: position 2,507,862 of record CM042336.1, on the reverse strand, counting down.
GAACTACAAAGATGGAGCACATCTCACCTCTCATTCCATGTTCGTATTTAATTTTTTTAAATGAATGTTTTCCTACGAATCAACTTTTTCAGCTCTATGCATCATCCAGTGGAATTAATTATATTCTGCTACCTCCAAATTTATATGGGGTAAAAAGAAACATAGACTCACTTACAAACTTCCAATGACACTATTGGCCATTAGTGTTGCGTCCTTTTTCCAAATGGTTGGATTCCATTGCCTATGTGTCCTGGTACTGGTATAGAGCAAAACCTTGTTTTCCCTCATAGACTACAAGCTCTAATCTATTCCAACATTTCGACTAAACATTCTAAAACTAAATTTGGCTCCATTTCTGAACTAATTTCTGTTTGGCAATTAACTAATACATTTAGAAAAATTACATCTAATTGCTACCGCCATTCTATCTTATTCCATAACTGTGGTCTCCATTTGGGAGGACGTCTAATATCATTCCCCCAGTGGAGTAATAATGGTGTACACACTCTGAAAGATGTTTTTAGAGCAATGGGTCTCTGCTCATTCCAAGACATTCAGAAGCTCTTTCATTTACCTTTTTTGTCTATCCAAAACAGCAATGCTGAGCAACGACGTGTTTTAGTACTTATCAGAGAGGTCTAGGACAACATCGGAAAGTAATTCAACTACTATTTCATTTTTAACCTTCAATTTAACCAATTCTATCTCCCTATTTACAGTTGTACAATTAAGAAACAACATCTTACATCTTCCCAAATGACATCCAAGTAACAATGTTTAGTAAAGCAAAATGGGCTCTGTGTTCTAATTTGGATCTAATTTGGTTCCAATGAGGATTTGTGACAAAAAGCCTCATGCATCTTATCTTATCTTGACGAGTATACAGTTGTGGCTCAGCAGTCTTTCCACCCACCTTACTCTTCTCCTCCAGCTTGGCTGCTTGTCTGCATGGAGGATGCCAGATGGTAGATCCTGAAGACAGAGACAGAGACAGAGACAGGAGCTGTCAGATTGGGATTGTTTCCATTTACTTCCAAGAGTAAACTTAAAACTCTCCTCTTTGATAAAGCGTATAGTTAGGGAGTGAGGAGTTGCAGGGTTTGTCTTGGCCCAGGTTTGCCTTGGACCAGCTCTTAGTTATGCTGTTATAGTTTAAGACTGCCGGGGGACTTCCTTTGACACTTTGAGCTCCCCTCTCCTCTCTCTTTCCATCTGTGTGCATCTATGTCCCAGAAATGCTTGTTAATAACTTAGCTATGGGGAGCTTATTCCCCGGAGTCCTTATATTTTCTCGCCCCGCAGTTTTCATTAGGGTGGCACCTAAATCATGGATGCAGCTGTCGACGTGGTCCTGCTCGGCGCCCTGCTTTACCCTGCATTGCCCTGCAGTGCCCTGCTACACCCTGCTACGTCCTGCAGTGCCCTGCTATGTTCTGCTATGCCATTCTACGTCCTGCTATGCCCTGCAGTGCTCTGCTACGCCATGAACTACTACAACTACTATTTCTAATCATAGTTCCATTATCTTTATTGTGACTATAATTGTCACTGTTCATCACACCACCAACCGGCACCGTCAGACACCGCCTACCAAGAGCCTGGATCTGTCCGAGGTTTCTCCCTAAAAGGAAGTTTTCTTCACCACTCAAGGTTTCCTGCTCTTGGGGGAACTATTGTTGGGTCTTTGTACATTATAGAATGTGGTCTATCTGTAAAGTGTCTTGAGAAAAGTCTTCAAAAAAAAAGTTATGATTTGATACTATAAATAAAATTGAATTGAATTGTTTCATTCAACATTGCACATGTGTCAATTCACATTGTTGCTAAGGATCGCAATGGTGGTTGGTCGATCAGTCGGTCCACCAATTTGGTCCAGACTGAACTGTCTCAGCAACTCCACATGATCATCCCACCCAGGTGCAAAATCGACACAGCATAGTATAGTAATATTTTGCTTGGCAATACTTACACGGAAACCAAGTATCAATCTTTTATTATTGCACATCAGAATTTAACTTTTTGCTACTAGAATAATAAAAATGAATTGCTTTTTTCAGTCCACTAGATGTTTGAAGTGAGATGAACAAACAAAGTTTTCCTTTGGGGACAACTTTTAAAGTTGGAAAATTGCAATATATCCCAGAATATCGCAGTATGTTTAAAATCGCAATAATACCATATATTGACATAAGTATGATGATAATATCTTATCGTGGGGCCTCTGGGGATTCCCACTCCTATGAAATACCTACTGATGACTAAATACCCCACAACTAACATTCTCTGTGTCCTCAGCTATACTTTGTGTTTAGGAAAAATAAGTTATTATGTATTATCAGTTAGTATAATGAATTAGTAATGTTAGAAAACATGCTAATTCAGATGGTGATGATACATGACCATGGTGAACATCAGGGGCTAAACATCAGTAACTAAACATGGTAACATGGTAACATGGTAACATGGTCCGTGTCAGACAAGGGAAAACTTTGTCAACATCTGTTTTTTATATATATATATATATATATATATATATATATATATATATATAAATAATTTCTGTTTGTTCATCTCACTCAAACATCTACTGAAAAAGTGATTTGTATTACTCTTGTACTAAAAAGTTAAATTGTCATGTGCAATTTATATAATAAAAGGTCGATACTTGGCAATATCAATAAAGTATTGCCAGGCAAAATATTACTGTTAAATATAAATGGGTCCAGGCTAAGCCCTGAACCTCCTCAAGTCCTAGAAACGCCCCTGGCTGCTAGCATGGCTGCAGTCTCTACACAAAGTATGCTACAACTTCGCTATTTGGTACATTTAAAAAACTACAGTTGGTATTGTTTGTGTAATACTTTGTACTTCATTGTTTTTGCCTGCTGTATATTAGCTTGTACTGTATTGTGTTTTTTAGCAACTTTATAGGGTTCCTGATGCTAGCTTTATAGAACTATTTTTTTCCTGCAAAAAAACAAATGTACATTCTGACATTAGCAATATTGCTTCAAGATAAAGCAAAAAATGATTGTTTTTTACTTTTTTCTAAATGAGCTCAACACTCCAAACTCCAGGCATGACTTATTTCCACATCTGTTGCAGTTTAATTTTTTCATGGCTAGGCTTTCAGGAAGCCTTTTTCACCACTAAATCAATCTACCCTAGAGTGACAAGTAGCAGTTCAATGCGAGTTTAGATAAATGGAGCAGCCATGGCAAAGCACCAGCTGCTACTTTGTGTTAGTGCCACAGCAGCAGTAAATAACAACTGTAACCCAGGCCATTAGGAACAAGGAGAGCCACAATACACTGGGTTCATACTGCTGATGGTGAGTAAGAGGATATAGAGAGTTTAAAGAGTGAAGCGAAGGAGAACAGAGTGAAAAATAAAGAAGGTCACTAGTATCTTTAGCTCTTCTTTGGCTTCTTATTGTCTAACAATAGACCGTCATGCAGGGTTTCTGCTGGTTTCACCAAGTCAAATTTAAGACTTTTTAAGACCATTATTAATGAAATTTAAGACATACTTTGTATATGACGACATCAAAAACCACCAAAAAAGTCAATGTCAGAGTCCGGAAACCTCAGTAAATTTGCACTTCCCCATAGGTGAAGAATAAAATCCGTTCAGATAGAGACTCGCGCAGCCTTGCACTCGGCTGAAATATAAGATGCATGATGGTCTCATTTGTAGTCGTAATGCAGCCAATTATATTTGGAGTAGGGAAAGAAAGAACTACAACTAGGGCTGGACGATTAATCGAAAATGTATCGACATTGAAATTCTGAAGCTGTTGTCAACGTATTTTTCCCATGACGATTATTTCGATAATTTATTCCTGTTGATAGGCCTACTTTCTCCCTAAAAACATTCTAATGCGTGTGTAGTCATGTGACTTGGCCCGGACCAGTCAGCCGCATGGAAATCATAATGGAGGATAACTCAAACACTGAGTCCGAGTCAACTGAGCAACTTGTGCCCAAAAAAACCACGGTGTCCATTGTCTGGAAACATTTTGGCTTCAGAAAAGATGATTTCGAACAACGTGATTAATTATCGTTCATTTATCGAGGTAAAATGTGCATTTAATCGCGCTGCGGGAGCATTTAATTAAGATCTGTTTACTTTTTAAGACCCCGCGGAAACACTGTTGTGTGTTAGCATTGAATCCTTCGTGGTCAGGCAGATACAGTACCTATCCTGAAGTTTGGAGCTATATAGCTTAAAGATAGATAACATATTTGTAACGTATTTGACACAAGTCCCAAAAACAGCTTATTTACCTTGCAGGTACATTTCTTCTCCCTCTGCAAACATCTGCTCACAGCGGGCACAGCGGGCACATGCAGGGTGGTAGTGCTTCTCTCCAGCCTGTTGAGCATTAAACAAAAGGACAGGTTACGGTATCACACATTGTTGGGTTGGGTGTCTTCAGGGGAAGTGTTAAAGGGGTACTCAAGAAATTAAGTATTGCAATTCAATAAAGTTTGGGGACTTGAGACATTTAAAAAGTATTCAGGATCAGAATTGAAAAAGCCCAGATATGATGACTTTTAGTCCGTATGAAAAATGGTGTCCTACACTTCCCACAGTGCAACTCAAGTCCAAACTCAGATAACCCTCATAAAAATCAGTGGAGTGGCTCTTTATACTGTAGCTGAAACAATAACAATAACAGCAGTCGTATCCTTTAAAATCAGACCTAGAAAGCCATTGCCATTAGGAAAAGAAAAACAATAGATGAAATGTTAGCAATTACAAAAAAACTGTTAAGTTATGAGATACCCTTGTATCTCATAACTTTTACATTAATCAATAGAACTTTTACTTACTAATTCATAATTTTTTACTTAAAAACTTAACTTAACAACCACTCCTAGTGCAGTGGATGAATAGTTAAACAAGAAAACAGTGGTAGTGAATTTCAGAGCTGAGTGTGTCTAGATGTTTTGTCTCTTGCACTCAGAGTTCATAATGGTGTGGGAACATCTACTATCTCAACCATAGGATGATGCAAAGACATGAGTGTTTTCGTGGGCATTACATGCATTAACATACTCTCTGTGTCTGAATGCACACTTTAATAGAAAGGTGATAATTAGCAATAATGTGCAATTTGCATTACATGATTGAAGTGCCACTAGCTACAAATGACCAGTGGTGGAAGAAGTATTCAGATCCACTGCAGTAAAAGTACTAATACCATACTGTAAAAATACTTTCTTACAAGTAAAAGTCCTGCAATGAAAATGTTCCTTAAGTAAAAGTATGTAAGTATGATCAGGAAATGTACTTAAAGTATAACAAGTAAAATTACTTAATGCATAAAAATCCTCCCATTGTAGAAAGTGTAAAGGATCCAAGTTGTGTGTTTAATGGTCTAATCATTTCAGCTGGACTTTTCGGGCCATTATATTTTTGGCTAATTTCATGTAACACATCAGATTTTATAAACTACATGTGTTCTGTGTTTAGAAATCTTAATGTGTAAAGTAACTAGTAACTAAAGCTGTGAGATGAATGTAGTGGAGTAAAAAGTACAACATTTCTCTCTGAAATGTAGCGGAGTAGAAGTAGAAAGTGGCATGAAAAGAAAAGATTCCAGTGAAGTACAAGTACCTCAACATTTGTACTTAAGTACAGTACTGGAGTAAATGTACTTTGTTACAATCCACCGCTGCAAATGACAACAAAGAAAAGGGTATGTTTTATTATTTAGCCACAAGGTGGTGCACTTGTGTTGAGTAAGGAGCACTGCAGTTTCAGAGAAAGGTACAAGAGTAACATGGGCGTTAAAGCATTCCAATCAACTTAACGTTAGCATTCCACTTGACTTTAAAGACTTGTGACTAATCAATATCCCTTTGCAAAGGAAAAGAAAATCCAAGGTACATATGCTAAACATAGTTTGTGAAACTGTCACATTATTTTACACTTCAACTCAAACTGGCCAAAGCTTACTACACATTTCCCAATAACCCTAAACAGTGAGTAGGCAGTGGCAGACCATTTATCTTTACTTGTGTGTTTAGCATGGAGTTTATATTTCATGGCTTGACATTTAGAAGCTAATGGGGGAGATATGTTATCCAGAGCTCGAGTAAGAACCCACAAGCCAGAGTGAGGGCAGGGAGGGGTCATGGTGAGGATGAATGTGTCTGTAATATTGCTTTGCAGTTATCATGTGAATTGTTTCTGGGCTTGTGAGACCACAGGGCCACTGGGGGAAGAGGTCCTCAGGTGGCCCTCTAAGGACCCAACCCATTGGGAACTTTTTGGGGTCATATTATCCTTGGGTTTCTCTGGATCGAGTTTCTTTGTTTTGGAAAAGTTATTTACTGTATGCATGTCGGGTTTGGGTAGGTTTTCCATGGGTCCATATCAGCTTGGGTCCAGTACTTTGGACCCATGAAGACCTCTACATTTAGAGCAAAACATCCCAGTAGTTAGGCAGTTTCAGTACCTTGCTAGAAGGCACCTTGGTAGTCGTTGTTGCAGTTGAGTTCAGGGATTAAACTAAAACGTATTTAGTCCAAATCCTGATATTCTCCCCAAAACCACCTCCTTTTAACAAGTCATCCAGTCTGTTTGGTAATCCAAATACCATTTCACTTGTTTAGTGGTGATTTTCTCAATACTAGTGCCTTATTTTGTCTTGTATTGTGTTGTCACAACAAAAAATTTGAATTAAGTAGAATTATCTCACTCTGTTGTCAGATTTTCTTGTGAAAAACACGTATGATTTACTGACTCAATAATAAACTAAACGACTCAAGATGGATAGTTATTGTGTTTTTTTCTTCATGCCAAACAGTCATCTGATGTCTGCTGATCCCTGGCTCCCCAAAGGCATCCCATCTTGCTTCAACAGCGGCCTGATTACACACCATCCCCTCTGAGGTGCCTCCATTTTGCTGTGTCGTTTCAATGGAATAATACCAGAAAACAGGACGCCGACAACCTATTTCTTGGAAACACCCTGCATAATGCTCATTGCTCAATGCTCTGGACCGAATGGGCAGCAGAAAGAGAGATGAAGCAACCAGAGACATGTAGATCTGTCCAATGGTCAGGGAGACTCCAGGTCGAGGTATTATTGGGTGAAAAACAAAGGTCAAGTGCTTGAAAACTGGCAGCATGTTGTGGCCGCCTTGCCAAAAGCTCATATTTTGAATACGATAAGAAAGACCTAGAGAAAAGAAGAAGTTGACTTTGAAACATTGAAGCCCAGAGATAAAAGGCCTGGAACTGGATTGAAATTCAAACATGGAAAGCATGAGAGGGCCGGAAAAGAGATAGCCCAGCAATCAAATCCTTTCTTTGTCAGAATCCAAGGCTGCATGAGGGGAAAATGATCATATTCAATGTCCTGTGGGACTGATAAGTCAAGGAGGAAGAGGGGTTGAGGATAGTTTGTAGGGGGGATGAACTTGAAAGCTGACCAGTGGATGTTTTACTGAGGAATGACAGCAATGGCTAAGCAGCTGTAGCCGGCTGAGGTGTGTGGCTGAAACTCCTGCATGAGTTTTGGATTTGTGAAACAGCTGTGGTAAAGAGTTGGGAGAGATCATGACAGCCAAATGGTGAAAGGGCTGGTGAGGTTGCAAAGAGCTCCTGCGCCTACTTCTTTATATACCCAATTACATAAAGACCATCTGCTTTCTCTATCTAATGTCCTGTCCAATTTCAGAAACGGGCCAGAGAGGTGATCCATTTAGAAGTTTGGAATGGATTTTGGTGCATCGGGCATGGCTACAGCACAAACACACAGAGGAAATCAGTGATGCTTTTCATGGACCAGGTCAGTGTCATCAAGTCAAGTATAAACCTCTGTTTGACAAATTTAAATGTCTTGCATTCTGATTTAAGTAACAGAAGTAGTTTTGTGAAGAAGGAAAAACGAGAGCTTGAGAGATAAGATCTGGCCAATCACTGCATATCGGCGTATGTTTTAAGCATACTAAAACCCTGCCTTACAGACTCTATTCACAGGGGGGGAAAAGAAAACGTTCAACTTCCTGGCTGAAAACTGATCTGACAAGCAGCTACCAACAGACATGCCCACAGACAAGGGATTCTGAGAGTTCTCTAGATTCATTGTTACTCTTGGAAAGGCTTTTTGGAAAATCTGCAAAGCACCTAAGGCATACTGAAGCCTTTTCTCACATTGAGGGTGATGAGTTTAACACTTCCAGCTTGTTTGGAACAAACACAAGAATTAAGTAGAGACAAAGTAAACAGATCTACCTACACATGATCAGCTTTGCAAAGTGAAGACACTGAGCCTCACAACAGTGCTTTCTTGGGTCTTACATCTTGGACTTGTGTTTACTGCCTTGTCTGCCTCAAAGTTCAATACGTTTCAACTTTGACCTAATTTGTCAGTGGCCTATCAATGTGCACACAATGAGTTAACACCTGTCTGTCACCTAAGATAACAGGACCAGTGATGGACGATGCCCCAAATCTTTGTTCATAGTTGGGTTCTTACTTATCTTATTCTCCAAAGGACAATCATTTCCAGTGCATTGTTTTGTGGAAATAGTCTTTGCTTGGCTTGTTGTTTAAATTTCCCGGCACTCATTGCTGACGTAAACCCCTGTGCTCCACCTCCACAGAGGGCCTGACAGCAAATCCAAGGAAAGAGACATCCCAGTACCACTCACACTACGTGACTGAGGGGTGATTTCTGGGAAGAGCAAAAAATAAACGCCACAGCAATGAGCCGCTGAGCAACAAAGATGTAGGTAGAGTTTCAAGTCAACCTGCTTCACCGCTACCACCTCCAGTTATTGACTCCATACATCCACACAAAGCACACTCTTTGATCTCAACCAAATGTCATGACATTTTGAACGCTCCGTCTCTCTGTTACTGCTTCAAAGTGCAGTCAAGCACAGGCAGAGTGGATGGAAATGGCTTCCATACTCACACACAGAGGCATTTGATTTAATAAAAGTGATGGGCCTGTATTTCTTAATTTATTCTGAATCTTTCAGAGGAATTACACTGTATGAAGTTTGATTTTATGATTTTATTAGGTTGCATGTAGTGTAATCTTTATTATCATACAATATTAACTTGAAACATTCCTTTCCATTTGTTTTAAGAGGTGAGGTAATGAAAGGAGAGGAGAAGGCAGATAAAACTTGCCTGGAGCTGTTAAAAACAGGACCACTCTGCTACGCACGCACGCACGCACGCACGCACACACAAACCTTTTAGGAACAGGTGCTTTCCATCCGTCTTGGGCTCCAGACATTAAAGGGCCAAATAATTAAGAACACACATGATGGCCTGACACAATACTGTAGAAACTGGAAGTGGATGATGTCATTTACACACACACACACACACACACACACACACACACACACACACACACACACACACACACACACACACACACACACACACACACACACTGAGAGAAACCCAGCAACATGCTCTCATCTAATTTCTTCTGTTCCCAGACTCTGGAACCTGAGAGGTGTTTATGAAAGGAGAGAAAGGGAGAGACCGATATGTGATGAAAGAAAAGAGAGAAAGTGTTGTTTGTCCCTATAATGCTGCTCTGTTGCTGCGAGGTCACGGCCGGAGCTTCCAAGACCCCCTGTCTAAAAGCTTTCTCCTTCTCCTCCTCCCTCTCTCCGTCCAAGGAGAGTATCCCATGTCCCATCCCTCCATTCCTCCATCACTGCACAACAACAGACTGCTTCACTAACACCACATTCCCCTGCACTCATTTTTACCTCTCAAATGAACTCTCTTGTCGAATCGTGTTAATCCCTCGCTCCCTCGTTCCAATTGTGCATGTTCTGCTGTCTTTTCTTAACCACTCAACTTGCAGGCTCGGATGCATGGACATATCTGACTGGCTTAATTTCACAATCCCATACGTTGAACTGATGGGGGATTACTTGAATGGTAGTCTATATGGACGCGGTTTCATTTACGGGATTGCTCCGGTGTCGCCGGAAATTCTGCCAGATGTTCCTCTTTTTCCACTAGATGTCCCGTCCCCCTCCTCTTCCTTTGTGTTGGCGTTCTAAATTCTGGTAGATTTGTGAGGACTATGGTTAACTGCTCCTCAGATCTCTGCAGGGTAAATCCAGACAGCTAGCTAGACTATCTGTCCAATCTGAGTTTGCTGTTGCACAACTAAAACCACTTTTGAACGTACACATGTTCCACCAAAACAAGTTCCTTCCCAAGGTTATTTTGTAGAGGTGCCGTTGCTCCGTGCGGCGCTTAGCACCGCCAAAGACGATTGTGATTGGTTTAAAGAAATGCCAATTAACCAGAGCACATTTTTCTCCCATCCGAGAATGCTAGGTAGGTAGAGCTGGTAATGTGAGACTACTTGAATGGTTAATATTAATAAATGTGGTTACAAGTGGTTACACCAAAAGTCTCCATTACAAAGCAAGATTAGCTATATTTGGCCCTCAGCTCACTTAAAGTCATCATTCCTACAGGACCACAACATGGACAAGTACTGAGTTTCCAACAAAGTGACAACTAGAGCAACATAGCAATAGTGCTGGGCAATATATCGATATTATATCGATATCGTAATACAGGACTTGATAACGTCTTAGATTTTGGATACCGTGATATAGTAATTTGAAACAAGTGTTGTCTTTTCCTTGTTTTAAAGGCTGCATTACAGTGAAGTGATGTCATTTTCTGAACTTACCAGACTGTTCTAGCTGTACTGTCATTTGCCTTTAACCACTTAGACATTATATTCACATTACTGCTGATTATTTATCTAAAATCTCATTGTGTAAATGTTTTATGAAAGCACCAATAGTCAACCCTACAATATAGTTGTGATATCGATATTGAGGTATTTGGTCAAAAATATCGTGATATTTGATTTTCTCCATATAGCCCTAATAGCAACATTTATACAATAAACATGTTGATACAAGCATGTGTCCACTCTGGTGTAGAACAGGGTCTCTAACTAACACAGGGATTATAGTTAACCACACATATAACACAAGACAACCATTGCTGCATATGACCATAATTGCACTCATTTCGACAAGATTTGTGACAATGTTTGGTTCAGTGCACACTCCTATCACTGCAACTCAGGATAACATATTAATTGTAATGCTTTTGACAACACATCTCCATAACTCAAGTCAAGATTGTGCTACAGCCAGTAGCCAAGCATATCCTGTGTGGCTGGTTATTCCCTGCAGACTGACACACAGCCGGCTGCAGAGGGACGAGTGCAGAGCTCACCCCGGGTGTTAGCCTCACCAAGCTGCCCTGTGCACTGCGCCTTCTCATACTCAAAGGGAAAATAGGGATACTCAGTGCTGAAAATTGGTCTCAAATCTGTGCATATACATTTAGCTATTCCAGAAGCATTACTCATGTATCTGCATTAGCAGTGCATAAGATCTGATGAAATTTTAATGATCGCTTTGGGGAAATGGGGTCATCGCTGAAATATGTTGACTGGAAATATGAGAATGAGAAGTATGAGGAATGTAAAATAACAGGATACATTATGGAAATGAATTACAGTAGAACACAGAAAGAACAACATGGTGAGCAATGCCATTTAAAGGGGCACACCAATGATTTAGTGTTGCACTTGCACACATTTAGGGGACTGTTTGAAAGAGAAAATCAAGGCAGAAAGATGATATATCCTGACTTTTAGACCTTCGTATGGGTAAAGCTCCAAAATAGCTGGATCCTACACTTCTCTTCTTTAGACCCTCCCTGTCTGGTATACCCCCATGTCTTTTCAACCTAATGTGCTTAGTTAGTAAGGCAGGCTGGCTGTTATATATTTGTAGTCTCTCCAACTCCTCTGCTTACATTGTTGGATCTATACAATACACAATTGTTTTCAATAATTTTCATTAAAGCATTGGAAGTCCCCTCCCACTTTCCAAATGTGTTATCTCAGAAATTTTACTGTCCGTTTATAAAGAGGGGGCAGTATTTCCCCCTATAACTAGTTAGTTGACTTTGACATGTAAAATTGGTGTAAGGCCCCTTTGTGTATTGATCCTGCAGCCATCATGCATTCATAGACATGCTCTCACTGCTATTTGTTGAATAGTACACAGTAATATCTAAAGTATATATTTGTCTTTAACAACTGTGCAACCTAAGGCTATGTGGGTTGCATTCAAGTACATTTGTTTTCTGAAAAAGTGACGGCTTAATGTCTGTGTAGCTCTCTTAATGTCTGTGTATCTCTCTCGTTATCTAGCTACAGTAACTAGCAGGCTAGATAGCGACCAGCTGTTACATTTAGTCCCCCACTCATCTGTAGATGGATACTACAGTCAGAATGCCATTCCAAGAAAAGAAATGCGATCTTTCACTTTCATGTTTTCAGTTTGGTTTGTTTGCCTGTCAGCAGGTTTACAGAAACACTACTGGTCTGAGTTCCATGAAACCTGGTAGAAGTATGTAACACGGGCCGAGGAAGTACCCATATCATTTTGGAGCGTATCCAAATCACTTCGCAGATACACAAATTATTTTCACTTCCGTTGTGAGACAGTCCATGGGCTTGGCGGAGGACTACACTCTCTAAGTGCTTATCTATGTATTATATTCAATTCATCAGTCCATTAATCCATTATTATTCTATCTATTCACTTATTTCCTACATTCCTCTTACCATATTGACCTAATCAGACAATGAATCAGCAGAAATAAGGTTCTGTCTCTGGTGGACTGGTGTCATCACCATAATCTTGATCTGAACAATGGGGGGGGGGGTTAATGTTGGTAGTTCAGTTTGCCTCAACAGGTTTACAGAAACACTACTGGTCCCATTTCTATGAAACCTGGAAGAACCCATTCAATGAAGCAAATCTGAATCAGAGGCACTTTTTAAACTTTTGTTAACATTAATGAGACAGGGCATGTGGCCTTGGCGAAGGTCTGCACTCTCTGAGAGCCTTCTAGTTTAAGAAGCGTTTAACGGACAGGTGAAGGTTGATCATATACTCCATGCACACAGCTACGGCAGAGTGTTTCTTCTACATGTAACCAGTGCTGTAATGTTACCTCCAGGACTTTTCCAGTGATGTACTTCTTGCAGCTCTCACATTGGATGCCGAACATGGCGTGGTAGTCCATCTCACAGTAGGGGATTCCATCCCTAGCAGAACAGAACAACACAGGACAGGGCAGCAGGTCAGCGACAGCAAAGAGCAGCAGGTAGTCTTCACAGAGCCTCAGAATCCACGCTGACAGCACCCAGTCTGAGCAGACAGCACCCTATCTGAGCCCAGAGCATCCTGTCTGAGCCCACAGAACCCTGTCTGAGCTAACAGCACCCTGTCTGACCCCAGAGCACCCTGTCTGAGCCCACAGAACCCTGTCTGAGCTAACAGCACTCTGTCTGAGCAGACGGCACCCCGTCTGACCCCAGAGCACCCTGTCTGAGCGAACAGCACCCTATCTGAGCCCACAGCACCCTGTCTGAGCCCACAGCACCCTGTCTGAGCCCACAGCACCCTGTCAGAGCCCACAGCACCCTATCTGAGCCCACAGCACCCCACGTCAGCAGTGCTGTAGTCAAGTCGACCTTTCTCGAGTCCAAGACAAGTCCAAGACCAGGACTAGTCAAGATCGAGACAGAAAAAAAAAGAATCCTTTTCAAGACCACTTCCTTACCTATTCATAATTTATGTGATGTGAGGGACAGTATATCTTCAATTTTAAGAGGACCATTTTGTATTATTACTGGTAATGATCACAAAGCAGGTGCAGAGTAACTAGGAAGTATATTGACATCCAACACTAACCATGCCATAACATAGCAGTAATATTATTGATGAAGTAGTGTAGTTATAGCACGGGAACAAATTACAGCACTTAAAATCGACTCACTTGTGTCTCTTGGACAATTTAGAAATCTAGTTCTAAACCTGCATACTTCTACTCGTAACTGCTCTTTTGCATCTCCATCCATCCATCCATCTTCGTCTGCTTATCCGGGGTCGGGTCGCAGGGGCAAGCAGCTCCAGCAGGGGACCCCAAACTTCCCTTTCCTGAGCCACATTAACCAGCTCCGACTGGGGGATCCCGAGGCGTTCCCAGGCCAGGTTGGAGATATAATCCATCCACCTAGTCCTGGCTCTTCCCCGAGGCCTCCTCCCAGCTGGACGTGCCTGGAACACCTCCCTAGGGAGGCGCCCAGGGGGCATCCTTACAAGATGCCCAAACCACCTCAACTGGCTCCTTTTGACGCAAAGGAGTACCGGCTCTACTCCAATTTCCTCACGGATGACTGAGCTTCTCACCCTATCTCTAAGGGAGACACCAGCCACCCTCCTGAGGAAAAACATTTTGGCCGCTTGTACCCTGGATCTCGTTCTTTCGGTCATGACCCAGCCTTCATGACCATAGGTGAGGGTAGTAAAGAAAACTGACCGGTAGATCGAGAGCTTTGCCTTCTGGCTCAGCTCTCTTTTCGTCACAACATTGCGATAAATTGAATGTAATACCGCACCGATTCTCCGAGCAATCTCCCGTTCCATTGTCCCCTCACTCGCAAACAAGACCCCAAGGTATTTAAACTCCTTCACTTGGGGTAAGGACTCATTCGCTACCTGGAGAAGGCACTATATCGGTTTCCTGCTGAGAACCATGGCCTCAGATTTAGAGGTGCTGATCCTCATCCCAGCTGCTTCACACTCGGCCGTGAACCGATCCAGTGAGTGCTGAAGGTCACAGGCCGATGATGCCATCAGGACCACATCATCTGCAAAAAGCAGCGATGAGATCCCCAGCCCACCGAACTGCAACCCCCCTCCACCCCGACTACGCCTCGATATCCTGTCCATAAATACTACAAACAGGATTGGTGACAAAGCTAAGCCCTGGCGGAGGCCAACCCTCACCTGAAACGAGTCCGACTTACTGCCGAGAACCCAGACACAGCTTTCGCTTTGGTCGTACAAAGATTGGATGGCCCTGAGAAGGGACCCCCTCACCCCATACTCCCGCAGCACCTCCCACAGTATCTCCCGGGGGACCCAGTCATACACCTTTTCCAGATCAACAAAACACACGTAGACCAGTTGGGCATACTCCCAGGCTCCCTCCAGGATCCTCGCGAGAGTAAAGAGCTGGTCCGTTGTTCCACAACCAGGACGGAATCCGCATTCAACCCAAGGTTCAACTATCGGCCGAACCCTCCTTTCCAGCACCTTGGAGTAGACTTGGAGTAGAGGCTGAGAAGTGTGATACCCCTGTAATTGGCACACACCCTCTGGTCCCCGTTTGTAAACAGGGGAACCGCCACTCCTTAGGTACTGTACCAAACTTCCACGCAATATTGAAGAGGCGTGTCAACCAAGACAACCCCTCCACACCCAGAGTTTTCAGCATTTCTGGACGGATCTCATCAATCCCCGGGCTTTGCCACTGTGGAGTTGTTTGACTACTTCAAGGACTTCCACCAGGGAATTTGACGACAATCCCCCATCATCCTCCAGCTCTGCCTCTACCATAGAGGGCGTATTAGCTGGATTTAGGAGTTCCTCAAAGTGCTCCTTCCACCGCCCTATTACCTCCTCAGTTGAGGTCAACAGCGTCCCATCCTTACTGTACACAGCTTGGATGGTTCCCCGCTTCCCCCTCCTGAGGTGGCGAACGGTTTTCCAGAAGCACCTTGGTGCTGACCGAAAGTCCTTCTCCATGTCTTCTCCGAACTTCTCCCACATCATTTGTCTTCTTTCTCCAGACAACGAGCAGCGCAGGCAGGCAAGAGAGGTAAGCAGCGTTCTCGGTTAGCAGACAGGAAGTAAATATTCCATTGTGACCAACTTAACAAAGAATTTCTTCTATCCTATCAAAATAAAAGTCACAACAGTGCTCTTTTATATAGTGTAAAATGCAGCATGAAGGTCACAACAGTGCTCTTTTATATAATGTAGACTGCAGCTATATTTCTAATAGAAATTTGGTTAAGATGAGGGAATAAAAGTCACAACAGTGCTCTTTTATATGTCCTGCTCTAACAAAGATTAGAGATTCATCTAATTAGGATTAGGGAATAAAAATCACAAGAGTGTTTAATTGGGGATTCAAATGGTTAAGTTTAGGGCTAAAGATACCTGGGAAGGTGTCAAAAGACTATTAATTAAGTTTAGGTCAAAAGACCATTACTTTGGTTTAGGTCAAGAGACCGTAGGTTAAGTTTAGGTCAGGATATAATTACAGGTAAATGCCCATAACAAGAAAGCTGCTCATTACCCTGACACTACTCGGCTGGAATGACACAGATCCATCACAAATTCAATACATTAATATATAGAAACATATTGAGTCTTTCAAATGAACTTATTATATAACAGAAAATGTCCTGGAAATGTCAGGTTCAACCCTTATATAATTGGAGCCAAAAGGCCTTAAGGGAGTCCGTGTCCAAAAATCAAAATACAGTTGAATATTAATAAATATTCAAATCAATGAAGCTAGCATTCCAAGTGAACAAGTAAAGATGTGCATCTTTATTATCCTAATTTATTCATCATGTTTTTCCAATTCTGAATGTTTTATTGCCTTTCTATATTTTTTTATGATTGTACTTTCTGTGTTGTTGTTCTGTATTTGTCTTTGTAATGTGATTTGATGACATTGAAAATGAGGGTCGCCCTCAATGATCTCTCGAGGAAAAATAAATGATGAATGAATTAATAAAGCAGCCATACTGACTTACTTGCTGATGTACTCGGCATTGAGCACCTTGTTGCAGACTTTACATTTGAAGCAGCCCAGGTGCCAGTGCTTGTCCAGCGCTACAAGAGACTGTTCATTCTTAAACTCCTTCCCACAGCCGCAGCAGTCTGCACACAGACGACAAGTTAGTTCAGATGGGATGAGAACTGGCATTAAAGTGGACTTCCTCTGCGTGGAAGAGTTCTCTCTACATTACCTTTTTCTTTCACTAAACAAAAGGATGAAATGAACATTGGACATTTTGGTGGAATTCCTTAACACAATTTAAGAGAGCGCCAATTTAAGGGATGGAACAGAACATTATGATAACGAGCAGTGTTTACAGGGTACAAAAGTTTCCTTTGGGCATGATTGTTGCTTAGGAGAGACAGTCACAGAAAGACAGATACAAACAAAGTACTGACTGTGGACAGCCTGTATGGGTGCAGGGCTGTTGGCAGGGAGAGGCTGGGTACATTTTTGGCAGATACACTCCTTCCCATTAAATGTCACCCGGTCGCCGGCTGGGAAAGGTTGTCTGCAAACAGAAAACAGATCAGCACATCAGAAGAGGGCTTTGACTGATACAGATTGTGCCTCTGAAACAACATTTAGACATCATCGGACACAACTGATTTATAAAATGCTGCCACACCTAAATTACTTCTCTGATCTGGCATATAAAGTAAAAACAATAACAGTATACTGATGATGAGACTAAGATTTATGTATTTTATTTGTATTTCATTATAATTGATTAGTTGTGAATTTATTAGTTTGTGTTTTAATTTATTATTTTGAATCAGACACTTTTAGAGATATTGAGTTTCTGAGAATAAACCTTAAATTACCCATCGTGTGCAAGTTGTTAACCCTAACCCTAAAATGGTTTCCCCAGTTTTGTGTGGAAGAACATGAATGGGCTGCACAGAGCCCTGCCTTCAACCCCATCCAGCACGCCTGGGTGTTAGACCTCGCTATGTGGCTAAATAGGAGCAAATATCTGCAGCCAAGTTCTAACATCTGGAGGAAAGGCTTTTCAGAAGAGTGGAGTGTGCTCAGGGTTTCTCCCTAGAAAAGTTTTAAGGTTGATATTGTGTATTATTAAACACCAAATCCCCTAGAAACTAAAGAAACACTGTCACATTCATAAAAATCTATCTTAAATACATTTGGCACAGAGCAGGACCATGCTTCATTCCAGATCCATATTCTATTTTTTTGTTATAATTCTATCATTGCTTGAAACTGAGCTAAGTTAGATGGATTGTTTTTGTGATATCTCAGTGTATTCGTGTTGATGAATATGTGACCTGACCCCTTATGATGGTGAACTACAGGCAAAGTGTCTGTACAGATAGAGGCAGATAAATACAGTAAAATGAGTGAAGGAGCAGCTGCATGCAGACAGACTGTGAGAGTGAAAAACAGAGCTGGATGACTCTAAATGAATAATGAATTATTAATGATCAATAACCTAACCAACACACACACACACACACACACACACACACACACACACACACACACACACACACACACACACACACACACAGTATTTGCCCTATTTCTATAGTCCACAGAATAAGCCTGTGTTTTGCCACCACAAAAGCAATATTTGTTAGTAGAGGAGCCCAGGAGTTTGATGATCACATTACAAACCTCAAATGCCACACTGGAACATTCTGATTCAGGGTCAGGTTCTGGGTCACAGAGGGATGATAGGATGCATACACACGCACAGAAACCTCTAGTTCAAAAGACACTTAACACTATCTGTGGGAATGGGTTATGTGGCCACAGTGACACACACACACACACACACACACACACAGCAAACTTTGGGGACCAGCTATAGCAAAACTGAATGGAACATCACAAATCCGAGAAAGTAATGTTTTCCAGCTTGGTCCAAAGATGTGCTGTACCTAACTTGGTGATGATTGCTCAAGATGTGTAGGAGAAGTAATGAAAAAACAAATAAACTGGCGGAAAATTGATCTTTACATAAATGGGCATGGCTTATACGGATAGATCTGTCTTGACCCCCAGAATCCAGAAAAGAAATGTTTTTGAGAAGACTTATGGTTCAAAAGTTACAGGCCGAAACGTAAAGTTCATTAGCTGGCCAGATTGCACCAAATTCAACACAAAGCAAGTCATTGAGACCCCAGCAGTACACACACACACACACACACACACACACACACACACACACCTATACCTACAGTACACACACACACACACACACACACACACACACACACACACACCTATACCTACAGTATACATGACTGTGAATTATAGTTTTATGTACTTGTAAATGATGAAGTTTGTAAAAAACACACAACTGGTGCAGTATGTTCCTATGAGAAAATGTTCTGTATTTCAGTTTTGAACATTTAGTCATGGGGGAAGAGCAAGCAGGGGTCAGCCAACCAGCTGACAATGATACGGAAGTTTTGCCTTACAATAAAACTATTTCAATTCTGAAACAGAATCTGTCTGTCTCTACGGTATGTCACATATAATGTGGCATTTTAATGTGTTCAAGACCTTGTATTGCTGTAATGGTTTAAGACATGCAGACCTGTAAGGACCTAAAGAAACCCTGGACACTGTGGAAAAAAGTGCTCTGACCAACAAAAAGTACTATAAGTGGTTTAGGGTTAGAATTTTAATACTTGAATAAAAATATTTTTCTACACCTCAGTTCCGGTGTTTTTTAATGTAAATTTGGATGAAAGCTAAACAGGTTGAAGTAGAGATGGGGATGTTTAATGCTTTAAAGAGAAGTTCTTTCTTTTTTCCACTGCTAGCGAATCACTGTGTGAAGTGGGCGTGATTATCAGATTGTCAAACACAGCCCTCGCAATTACAATGTCGGATATAGGCTTTCAAAAGCTCTTCGACGAAAAACTGAAGAAGCAGCTAAATGATACGTGAAGTACATATGGTTTGGACAGTGCTTCCCACATCTGTGTTTCTTACTTGCAGGAGGCGCAGACGAAGCAGCGGGGGTGGTAGGTCTTCCCCAGGGCCGATACCACCTCCCCCTCTATGAAGTCCTGGCAGCTGAAGCAGCGAGTCCCGTACAGCCGCTGGTAGTCCAGAGTACAGATGTATTCACCCTGCCGCACGAAGAAACCTCCCTGGGCCAGTTCAGTTCCACATACTGCCATGAGGGAGGGAGGGAGGGGTATAGGAAGGAGAGAGGAAAAGGGAAGGGTGCACGGAAGAAGGAAAGAAGAAGAGAGAGACAGGTTAGACAAAATTGATAACTGAACACATTTTCTTTTGAGGCAGTTAAAGGTAAGGTAGGTAAGCAGGTAAAGATGAAAAGTTTCTTATTTCTGTCTTGGTGTTTGATACTTATGTTTTAACTCTGTGTTCTGAGTGACAGTGTGTGTTATCTCAGTGAGGATTGTTCTGCGTGTTTGGCTGCACTGAGCCTGTTTAGAGACATGTGTGTGAAAAGTTGTGTTGTTCCGAATGTGTTTTGCAGGTGATGTGAACTGTTTAGCTCAGGTGACTGTTGGTAATGCAGACTGTAGTTAGAGTTTTGCACATGTGGCTCCATTTGTGCCCTCTGTCGTTTAGTAATCTAAAAAAACTAATTTAATAGCTTCTTTTTTTTTAGATATAGTTAATGAAGAAACAATTTAGTTATAGATTGCTCTTGACTATTTTTACCCCCCAATTCATACAATTATGATGGTGATGTGTTTTATATAAAGCAAATGGTGTCAGGGTTTTGGTATTTTGTTCTGTTTTATTGTGGTAGTCTTGTTTTTCTGTTATGTTCTGTTTCCTGTTTTATTTTTGTAGTCTGTCTGGTCTCCCTTGTCTTGTCTAGCTTCTTCCTGTCTTTGTTTGTTTCCCGCCTTTTTTGATTGCTCTGCCCTGCCCTGATTTGGTTCACCTGTTGTATCACCTGTCTTGTGTTAGTGCTCGTTACCTGGTGTATTTAGTTTCCCTCTGTTTCCCTTGTCTCTTGTCGTATTCTTGTACTTCTGTTAGTGTATGTTTCTGTTTGTGTGTGTCTCTGTTTGTGTGGTTCGTTGTTGTGTGCTGCCAGTAGTCTTTTCTGGAATAAATCTCTGTTGAACTGCATTTGGGTCCAATCCTTCTCTACATCCTGACAAATGGCACCATTTTTTATTTATCTTCTTTGAACTCTGGCGTTTTTTCAAGGTAACAATCTGAATCACTTGCAAGGGCCCGTTCCCTGTTGCCACTGTTGGAGGCCCCACTCTGCCTTCACCCCTGAGCCAAGGCAGCGCAGTGGGAGTGGGAGGATGAGCCCTTCTCAAGAAAGTTGAAAGACAGGAGGCAGAGCAATCGGCCCGTTCCCAAAGGCTTGTTTTGAACGGGCATTGCACTAGTAAAATGTTAAAAGGCAAATCCAGAAAGAAACACGCACACAAACTTTTTATGTACATTAATTTGAAAAGTAAGGATAAGGTAACACTTTCACAATATGTGTGTATGTGTGTGTGCGTTTGTCCTCTCATGAACACCCAATGATAACACACAGTAACCATGGCAAACACATGACATCACAAAGCAGCCACACCCTCAGGGGAAATCTAGCTCTATTTTTCCATTTCCAAAAACATAACCACTCCTTTCTTTTCCCTCCATTCTTTCTTTCTGGACAGCAGAGATACATGAGAGATGTTTGCATTATTTGGTGTGGCACACACACACACACACACACACACACACACACACACACACACACACACACACACACACACACACACACACACACACACACACACACACACACACACACACACACACACACACACACACACACACACACACACACACACACACAGGGCCCCTCCTTGGAATAATAAGACAGCCTGTTTTTACACTTCTATGGTTATGTCTTAGTTATGTCAGAGAACAACACAAGAAAAATGTATAAGAAAGATAGACATATTTGCAGATTCTAAGAATTATAGATGTTAGATTAAAAAGCAATCTATCGACTAGAATCATCTAAAAAGAAAACATTTTCATATGATAATTTAACTGAATAAAACTGAATTACATCTGCCCTTTTACTTTGACGGAAGCCCAAATCCTACAGTTGGGATAGATTGTGGGATTTTCTAGCTTTCCATTTTCTCTCATTTTCTTCTGTCTAAATTCACACTAAACTAAAACTTCAACATTTTCTCACTAGTTGTGCAACATTCCAATTCTCCCACACTTTTATCCCCTTGTAAAAACTTAAACCGACATGTTGCACAACCATTGTCCAGTATTTGCATCATTTCACTTTTATTATTAAGCCTTCAAAGGGGTTACGGCACTCTAATAAAACAACCACAACAATATGAGCAGGAATGTTTTTCTCAGGAAGTGGACAACATAGTTTCCAGCGGCTGCTACCGGCTCACTTCCATCTGGTTCACATGTCTGGCAACCTGTCTAGAATGAGATAATGCTCTGGGCTGACGGAGAGAACACCAGCACAGTGGAAAGCTGGATGGATGAGATACAAAAAGGAGACATTTTCCATTGTCTGATATAACATAAAAAAGGAAAGGTTAAATTCAGGAAGCACTCTGTACAACACAAGGAACAATTTGAGTGTAGTTCTTTTGAGAACCTTTCTAGGTCAAATACCCACAGAGAAGCAGACTGGACTAGAATGATACCAGGATAAGCTTTTTAGGTTTAAACAGGTGTGTAATTAAACTGGCCTATATAGCAGAGCCATAGCCTGAAGACTTGAGACTTGGATTTGAGTCAAACTCAAACAAATGGACTTTAGAATTTACTTGGATTTCTGAGACTTGATTTACTTTAGAAATAAAAGCCGCATCAAGCGTTGACTCGGTAGAACCCCACAACAATGAAGAATAAATACTGTATGACGATGACAGACTGAATTGAAGCATGTTTCGAAAGACTTCAGACTCACTCCGACAGACTTGATACTGGATTTGGCCTTTCACACGTTCCACCAAAACAAGTTCCTTCCCGAGGCTATTTAGCAGAGGCACCGTGGCTCCATCTGGCGCTTAGTACCGCCCAAGACAATTGTGATTGGTTTAAAGAAATGCCAATAAACCACAGCATGTTTTTCTCCTATCCAGGAATGCTGTGTGGACTAGCCAGACCCTCCTCCGCAGCACTGAGGAGGAAAGTTTGGCAATGCGAGACTATACTTTGACAGACTTTAGACTTGACTTGTCTAAAAGGACTTGAAACTTGACTTGGACTTGCTCCTAAATAATTAAAAACAGCTCTGCTACATAGGAATATAAATCTAGGGCTAGAAGAGATGGAGACAGAAATCCACACTCAGTGCGCAGCTGCCCGCCAGCTCATCTTCTAACCCTAGTTTATTCATACCTGCGCTGCCAGTTGGCACAGACTCCTCTTTTTACTCCATTATACCTTCAGCAGCTGAGCCCATACGAGCTAAGGTCGGTGCACATTCATCACGTATAGCGCCAGGAGCACCAGAAAGCATTACATCCTTATAAAAGTGACAGCTAACCCAACCATTTTATATTAGTGTTTTCATCTGCAGGACAGCAGCATGGTGCATATTCTGCACAGGAAGACAAAGTTACTGGCAAACCATCCTCTAATTCAGATCAAAAACTCTTTCTGAGTGCATTACATAAGTGAGAGGAAGACAAAAGATGCTCTTTCAGTTTGGTCCCTCATCGCTAATGGAAACCATCAAAGCTGTCTTCCTCTCCTCCCTTCTGTCATTCCCTAATCCCTCATACACGTGGAACATGTTCTAAAGCAGGCAGAGGTTGAAGAAGTGAAACAGAGCCGGATGTGGAAGTCAGTAAATCAGAGTTAATCCAGGGAGGACTGATGTTCACTTTCAAGTTTGCAGCAACAGACGGAAGCCAAAGAAAATCAAACATTCTTTACTAATAATCAATTTTTTCTTAAATCATAGTAATGTATCCTAGCTTCTACTTGCTAAGAAATCATTATAACCTTGGTGTTTTGAATATTTGGGCAAAACTGTTATTACCAGAAAAAAGAAATTTAAGTTTCATTTATTTTTCTGCCATGAAATTTTGCCAACCACATTAGTGTTCTCCAATTTCAGTTCTGACTGAAATTAACTAATATCTTTTCAATTCCAATGGCCACAAAGGCATCAAACTAGCTTGGGGCCGATGAGTATTCTGTATGTTTCTCTGTTGTGCCATACATTTGTTAATCTCCGAGGGAAATACAAACTTCACAGAACTCAAATGTAAACACTTATAAAGGGACAGTGGTACACAATCAACGCTATGTGGACTAAGGGGAAATGTATCAATGTTTGTGGGCTACAGTATACAGAACTATTGCATACTCCAGTCAATAGCAAAAACATACTGATACATGCCATCTCAGACCTTCATTAAAGGAACTGGCATTGAGTTTGTTAAAAGATATAATATCTGGGAACCGTTATCGATATAAACTTGAAGTTTGATGCCAATTGTGATACAGTCTGTAAGAAGGGACAGCAACGTTTGTACTTCCTCAGGAAGTTAAACAACATTTTTTTTCTTTTTTGGGTCATTTTAGGCCTTTAATTTCACAGGACAGATGAGGACATGAAAGGGGAGAGAGAAGGGGAATGACATGCAGCAAAGGGCCGCAGGTCGGAGTGGAATCCGCAGCGGCTGCGTCGAGGATTAAACCTCTATATGTGCGCGCCTGCTCTACCAACTGAGCTAACCCGGCCACAGGAAGTTAAACTACTTTTAATGTAGATAGGAACATTATTTGAACTTTTTGGAATATGTTCTTACTTTAACCACCCCCTTCACTCTGAGTTCGTACCACTCCCCTCAGGCCATAGCTTTAGAGTACCCCGGTTCAAGAGCAATAGGAGTAAAAACTAATTTGTTCCATTTGCAATAACTCAGCTTAATTTGCACATGTAAATGTAGAATGTTTTAGAGATTGCTCCTGTGGTGTAAAATTGTGTTGTATATGTAACCCATTCCCTCTGTGCGTCTGCCGCCTGGAGATACCCCTCGGCACTGCTGCGGTACTCTGCGTTGTGTTAGATGTTTGGGGTGAAGTGAGGAGAGAAGGGGCACGGGACGCTGGGTTGAAGATTGTTGCTTAGACCATCAGGTTTTATTGTCACAGAGAAGGCTGGTTTCATCATTCCTTAACGGAGTACATGCAGTTTTAAACAAGCATGGCGACCTACACAGACCAAGTGTAAACTACGGTGTCTTGTAAGGTACAAAGAAAGCAAAAATTGCTGAACTTCATCTGTTATAGGAATGGCAACAGTGCTGCCTAGTGGCCTACTCAAGGCTACTACCTTACACAGTGGCGCAACCACCCAGTGTCAGAGGGGTATGCAGCGACAATTTTGGCGTCCCCCCCCAAAAAAAAAAAAGTGCCGGACATCATCATGTATGGCCTTTAAATAACAAAGGTTTATTTTAAAGTATATCAGCGACGTTAACCAAATTGTGACAATTTGCAACCTAATCATCATGGTTGATGTGATTTAAGTGGTGAGTGGCTTTCCATCTCTGTCTGCACTATTTCTTCCACCAAAAAGGACACAGGGAATAGGTTGGTCAACAGAACTTCAAACCATACTGGACATTTAGTTTTGTGTTCTAATTGAACTCCTACCTGATGTCATCACTGGTCTCATCTCTATGTGATGCCATCGCCGACCTCATGTCTGTCTCATTCACTCCTTGCCTGTGTTCTTCTCCACTAAGACATATTGTCAAACAAACATTATGTAATAGATTTTTCATTAGTTTTTCCATATCAATAAATTAATCTTTTGGTATCAAGTGGCTCCCCTTCACTTCCACCTAATGTTAGACCTACCTGTTGCCTTCCCCTGTCTTTCCTGATCCACCATCCTCACACCTGAATGAAATTAACTCACTGTTAAATATAGCAGCCTAAATTCAATTCTCAAATCAGCCTAGTGATAGAATCAGATAAGACAACTATTATGCAGTAAGGTTGTGCTGCTGTTGAAATTACATTCACATTTTGTATTTTAAATATTTTAGAAACGCACAACAGCAGCTACATATTGAAAATACCAACAAAAAAAAATAGATATATTTTTTTTAACCATCATTTTGCCCCCCCCCCCCCCCCCCCCCCCCCCCCCCTAGGGAGTACTGTGTGTAACTGAATAAATCGGTGTGTGTTTGGGTGGGGCTCTTTGAGGGCAGCATACTTAATGGGTTCCTGTACAACCCAGTAGTATAGAGCTCTAACTTCAGAACCAGGAAAATCTTTAAAAAAAGAAAGCATTACAGCTCTACTCTAATTCTACAAAAATTACAAGCAATTACAGGAGTATTAGGGCTTCTCAGGTGACCATTGTTAAGTAGATATAAAGGTAACACTACAGTGGGAACTTGATTACAACACTTTCTAAGGCTGAAAGGCAGATTACTTCACAGGAAACCGATGACTTCCATCTCTGAAGGCTTATCTCTTGCACTATGAAGCCACTTACATAATGTAAACACACTCAGAGGCTCTCGGAGGAATTCAGTGTGCTGTTGAATCTGCTTCCTCCACACCGGAGGATCTCAGAATCTTCTTTTTAATTCAGCATGGAGAACTGGTGGGGGAGATACATGCTTGGATGGATGGATGTGCAACAAATGTGCCGTGGTGTGATTTGTAAATAAAATATGGTGTGTGTCTTTTACTTGTGTACAAACAAGGTCTAAGGAGGAAAAGGTAAAAGGATTCATAATGCAAGTAATCTAGTTGAAACTAGAGCTGGGTAACACACATAAATTCTCATGTTAGGAACCTAAATGTGTGTCTGACAAGCAACAAGTTTACTGAAAGCTAGCATTGAATGGCTGGTTTGTTTTTTGATTAGATTAATTTCTGATTTAAAGCTGCATTAAAGGACAATTCCAGCGCAAAATAAACCTAGGGGTTAATACCATATGTGTACCGAGTCGATCATTCTCTGGGACATGTTTTCATGCTAGCTAACGCTAGCTTTCGGGGCATTTGGTAAATCACTATTTTATACCACTAACGAGGCTCAAAATAGCACCACACTTCAATGGTAGCATAATAAGGGTTCCTACATGTAAAGCGAAGCATTGAGAACTTTGTAAGTGTACAGACAGTTAATTAAAAATATATATTATAAAGACAGTAGCGTACATGTTTACATGCGGGCAGCATCTTGGAAAACAGTCATGAGCAGTCGAACAACGAACGCCGTGCAACCAGTAACCAGTAACATAGCTCAAACACAGCGTTCGTGGTTCAACTGCTCATGACTGTTTTCCAAGATGGCGCCCGCATGTAAAAATGACCCTCATTATGCTACCGTTGAAGTGTGGTGCTATTTTGAGCCACGTTAGTGGTATAAAATAGCGATTTACCAAATGCCCCAAAAGCTAGCGTTAGCAGCTAATCACCGGTTTGCGCTAGCTTGTTCTAAGCTAGAGACACATTCGATTAGCATGAAAACATATCCCAGAGAACGATCACTGGAATTGTCCTTTAATATCAACAATTAACAACAATTAATCAAATGGCTATGTGTAATGTGAAAAGAGTAATTTCTGGTGTAAAATGATTTCCCCCTGTGTGTCTACCAGATGTGTAAACGGGCAACAGTTTGTCACACTGCAGCAATATCAACTGTCACAATGGTGGGTTTCTTTTGTAGTTTTTTTTCCTGTTTTGTTGTGTTTATTTGTTCTGTTTCCTTTTTGTTTCACATCTCAAGTTTTATGTCTTCTGTGTTTTTACTTGTGTGTTTGTTTCATGCTAAGTGTCCTGTTTATTTTGTAGTCTCTCTGCTCTCCCATGTTAAGTCTTGTTTTACTTCCTGTCTTCTGCTTTCCCGCCTGTGTGATTACCCGCCCTTATGTGTTACACTTGTCACCCGTTGTCTCCCTTGTCGTTTTGTATTTAAGTTCACTTGTACCTCACCTCTGTGCGTGATCGTCTGTTCCGTTGTGTCAGCTTTTGAGAGTTTCCAGTATTCCCTGTGTTGCTGTTTTTCTGATTCCCTGTGTTTTTGAACCGTTCCCCTTGCCTGTCATTTTGGAAACTGTTGCCTGTGAGTCTTGTTTGTGCTTCAAATAAAACTTTTGGAATTCCACTCACCAGAGTCGTGCATTGTGGGTCCACTGCCTCTGTGAGCGTGATATCAACGTAATGTCAGATCTGTGATGTTTGGCTTCTGCTCTCAATTGACTACAAAAAAGAGATTAAAGCTTTAAATAAAAAATACAGTTTTAGTCCATTCTATTTATGTTTTTTCTAAGACTGCTTGCTTTGCATTGAGACACGGAACATTTGAGAACTTTTTCTACTTTTGGTAAATTTAAAAAAGGGTTCTGTAGAAATTGTTTGGAAGTTTAGATCACTCGAGTAAAAGTATAAAACATTTTATTTAAGTATTGTGCAAAACAAATGATACCCAGCCCTGTCTGACACACAGATATGCCTTTTTTTCTATTAAGTGTGTGTAGACTGATCCGTCTAGCCGTCCACCAGAACTTTTGAGTGGAGGGTTACGATCACGGAAGGCTTGTATCATGTGGACACACCAACAGTTTTGTTGTCATTACTTAGAATTTGTGATGGGGGCAACAGAAACTATTAAAATCATTTAAATCATTCACACCCCGTCCAGTTAGAGTGAAAGTTCCACAGCAGCAGCAGAGTCACAGCGCAGATCAGCAGGAGTCAGGAGAGTTTACCGACAAGATGATGGCTAAGGATTTGGTGTCAAAGTGAAAAGCAAAAGAAGCACCTGTTTGCCAGTATTTAAGATATAAACCCAATGCTAATATGGAATCTGATAACGTTAATAAGGCAATCTGTAAACTCCGGCGGCCGCCTTGCATCCAGAACGCGGTGCAGCTGTGACAGCTCCGTGGTAGCCATGGCATTTGTAGACGATATCGCTACATGTCACGGTAGAGTGTCCCGAGCTTCTGTATAAAGCCCAATATTTGGGATGGCACAGTGCCATGGGCGCAGTGTTTTTAGTGGCCTCTTCCATCTCTGTTAAAATGACGGACAACCAGGAAGTCTAACACAACCTCTGCTATGTCCTTACACGAGTGAGACCTTGACTTCACAATGCTCATGTTTCACAATGACTGTCTCTGTGCATGTGTGTGTGTGTGTGCATGAGCACAGTTAAATATACATGTGCTATGTGCCTTCTGCTCTGAATGTGCAACCTTGACAGCGCCTTATGTTTTACAATGACTCACTATCTGTGTGTGTGTGTGTGTGTGTGTGTGTGTTTGTGTTTGTGTGTGTCTGTTGGGGTGGGGTCTGTTGACTGCACAGCCTGCTGGCATTGATCTATAGGACTGTACTTGAAAGAAAGAAATTGAAGGTTGATATTTGTGACATGTCAAACAGGCTCACGGTGATCTAGACTCCTGCTACGCTGGCCTAAATTGCAAGCAGGCGTCTAATGAGGCAACAGACAGGGGAGCTCTGTCTATTGTCTAAATCACTGGGCTACACTTGATCTCATAAGCAGCATGGGGATTTTCAGCAAAAAGTGACTTTTGTGAGAATTAATGTTCTTCATTTCTGTGTTCTTTTTCCTTATAGACTAGATTGAGACAGGTTTCAAACAGGCTGTTCAAACAAAAGAACTGGCATGCTCTACTCCATAGTCTTTCGAGTCTAACGGGTGCTGACCCAAAAATCATACCATGATGTCATCAGCACTCACGCGCGTTTCAGCCCTAGTCTTTCCTCACATGTCTGTTTCCTCTGCTGCTTTGATATTTAAAATAGCATACACTTACATGTGAGGGCTGACGACTTCATTTGTCAGTTGTAGACAGGTTGTAAACAGGCTGACAGTTTAGCCAGATTGTTTATCTTATTTGGAGGTAAACCTGAAAATGAGCTAATAATCCTTTAGGAGGGAGGCCATCCAATCACACCTGCTAGTAAACTATCAAAGATGGCACTGTAGACTCATTTCCATTGTGGTTCTATTTGTTTTTTTGTAAAATCATCTGACAATGTTTCTTACCCTGTCAGACTTCTTTTCTTGCAGCATCACCACATTCCCTGCGGTTAGTACTGTGGTAGTAAACGCTAAAGAAATGATGGCCAAACTATGAAAATATGATCCAAGTTGTATGCAAGCATATATTACCATGTTGGATCTCTTTCAGGTAATGTAGTTTTTTCCATGTACATGAAGATCTGATACTCACCTGGCCAAAACAAGCTACTAAACAGTGCAAACAGTCTGACAATTCCATAAACTTTCAAAAATAAAATATTGTGCATACGATACATGATACATGCCCTTTTAAGTGTGTGTGTGTGTGTGTGTGTGTGTGTGTGTATACTTTTCTTTCCCTACAAACGTGTGTGAGGTCAGCACCCATGGCACAATGACGAACACACACACACTCCCTGGCGCTGTTCTGTGCTTCCAAGAAGAAGACAATCCAAAGCCAACACCCTACTGAGAACATCACAGCCATCTGTTATTCTAACACCACTGATCCACCAGCAGGATCAACATGTGGCCAGCAATGGCTATTTACCAAGCTGACTTCCAGGAAGAAAAACATTCAGGCTGGATAAAAAACAATGCAATCCATAAATCTGTCAAAACCTCAAAGGAACTGAGTGTATAATATATACTGTATGATATGCTTAATATATTTATATACATATAGACAAGTCAAAGCTGTAATGTCACACGACTCAGTAAACATTCTTAGGTTTACTCCCTCCATGTCTGATTTCTTACAGCTCTACAATTCTAATCCTTTCAGGTAAATTGTCGGCGTTACTCTGTAGGTAAATAAACATTGCTCTGTCAATAATCTAAAATTGCTTCTGTTCGAAGGCTGAGTGGCAGAATCTCTGTGGACCCGGGGTGGGACTTTGGAAAATCATTGGCAATAATGTTGTTTTGGAGCTAAAATGACTTCAAAATGTATTGCATGTGTTGTATATTATACAGTTAAACATTCAACAAAGACATGGCAGATGAAAGCTGATAACCTGGATCAAATACGTTAGCTGCTACACTGGACAACTTGGTTAAATCCAGTGTGGCCAACTTGGATGTCAGATGTGTTATCAGAAATCAGGAATTCAGTCAAAACTGGACATCCTGAGATCCTGAGTAACATTCACCATCTCGAGGCAGAGATGAACTACAGTGAATCTAAGAGCAGAATGCTTGTGTTCACTTTGCAGAATGAAATGCATGTGGCATTGAGAAGCAATCTAGCCTGGCAGACTACACCCACTTCATGAATAAAACGGTTTTCAGCTTTATGGGGAAGCAAGTACTGTGCAATAAAATATGCCCCTCCTGTGTTTGTGAGGGAGTGTTGTGAATGTGGTGAGAGAGTGTGTCTGATATAAAGGAGTCTTTCCGTATCACCATTCCAACTCTTATACGCTACATTTACTGTTTTCATGTAGGCTTGCCGACATTAGGGTGTGGACACATATTTTCACATTGTGTATTCAAATGTTATGTGGATGATGCAATGTTATGCTTCATATAGCCAAAGCAGAAACAGATTGGGGATGAAAGTGTGTCTGAGTGGTTTTGCCTGGTCGTTGTGCCTGAAGCTCTGTACTGGTGATGGTGTCAGCTTGTAGCAGATATAACAGGATATATAAAGCCAGCCACAGTGGGTACCAGAATAAATAACACAGCCTGCTGTTGACAGCAGCTACCATGAAAACAGCAATTAGTGCTCATCAAATGCGCCAAAGCTTAAAGCTGCAATGTGGGATTTTACTCAAGTATATCACATGTTGACAGCGGCATAACAGTAAATTGAACAAAAAAAATGAGTTTGAACATCTACAATTCCATGAGAAATTACTTATTTACATACTTTGACCTCAGTGAGATGGCCGTATGGTTGCTCTCCCTGAATGCAGGTAGTGATTTTGCTCTGTTGCCATTTGTGAATGGCGTGTAGCAGTGATCCTACAGTGTTTATTCCTGGTGTAGAAATGCAGGAACTTTGTTTTAAATGACAATGTCTTTTGGAACAATCCATGCCATTTCTCCTCTACTCTTCCAGCGGTAACTCATGCACACACAGACACACAAACAAAGACACACACAGACACACACACACAGACACACACACACAGACACACACACACACACACACACACACACACACACACACACACACACACACACACACACACACACACACACACACACACTTGCATTTGTTTTGTTAGGCTGTTATGTTACAAAGACACACACATTCACACATATTAGGTTTTTTGTCAAACTTCAGATAGCCTTACATTACAAAAGGATTAAGACAAAATAACCTGGCAAACGCCAATTCCCGTGACCATAGAGCGGAGCGGGAGAGCCGTAACTGTGATTACTCTGAGCAGCAAGTGGCTAAAAGCTTCTGAAAAGTTAATTAAACATTGGGGGCTGTAGCCTCGGACAGCCAGGCCTAACAACGCCGATGGCTCTATCTCCCATCTCGTTGTTTTGGCACTATATGTTGGGTATTGCATTTTTACATTTTTTTACTGTTTTTACCTACACCTTGATAATGTGTGGTTTAAATGATTACAAGCAGAGAGTAAATGGGGGTCCTCATCTTATTTTGGCCCTGGGTTAATCCAGCCATGTTTAAACAGTACACTAAACAGTGCAGAGACACTGAGGCTGTGTTTACTATTAGCAGCTACTTTGATATCAGGCCAGTGCTAAAGAGGCTACCATTAACTCCCATTAATCCAGTCCTCCTCTCTGCCTGGTGTTAATTACACATGGCTAGCTGAGCGTTGACGGTTCCTTACTTTAGACCTGGCACTATTAGCCTGCTGGCAGGGGTCATTGGCTGGATTCTCTTCCAGGTCGCCCGTGATATATTTGATAGAGTGCAGTGGGGCAGAGGTGAGGTAGACCTTGATAGAGTGTGTGGGTTTATGGTCTGTCAATGAAACACTAAAAGAAGAAGATATTTCACCTGATTTAATTATCATCTGACATCTATAAGGAAAATGCTGAAAGAACTTCTAAGTAAGCACTATACTCTGTTGAACTTGGCTGCTATCAGATGTTTCTAATCTCATTGATGTTCAGGTTTGAACTGCCCCACTCAGCCTGCTGTGCTTTGTTTCATTTCCAGCCGTGACTTTTAGATTCTTGTGACTCCACATCTGGAGGTTTTAATAGCAAACTGCCTAGCCACCCAACCCTTGGATAATAAGCAAATTTAATAACCGAAATTAGTTGGATATTCCATTAATGCGGCCATGCTTTGGATTTATGGATAATAGGAATGGCCAGGCATTTGCTGTGTGAACTGGGAGGAGTGAGCAGCGCCCTTATAGCTCTTCTGGCTGTTGCGTCTCCATGGTATTAATACATCTCCTGAATGCCTGACATTAAATTATCCATCCTCACACTTCCTCATTAAGCTCTTTAGAAAGCCAACCAAACAACTTTCCCCAGTGAAGTAAACATGCTCTGTGTTTAATCATGACCCCCAGTAACTGCCACATGATGACTTCCAACTATTACTATTGGGTTAATATGCATGAGTAATTAGTATATTTGACCGAAGGCGTGTATTTATCACAATTAGTTCATTTCTTTTTAAGTCAAAGATAAAGGCTTGGCATGAAGGAACAAACTCAGCTCAATTAGTAAGACATGAGAGTCTAACTCCTTAATAGCTGCACAATATTAAACCAAAACACACTGTGGTGTAAGTCATTTTCTACTAATCAGAACTAGTTAACAAGCCATAGTAAATCAATAAAAAATAGTAAAAGTTGTGTTATTGTGAATTATGAATCAATGAATGTTAAAACAAAGTAGTTGCATGCATTGATGTCTGCCACAGTTGTTTCTTTAAATTTTATTTTTTTTGTGTAAAATCTTAATCTGTAAAGTAACTAGTAACTTTAACTGTGAAATTAATGAAGAATAAAACTATATTTGCCTCT
The DNA here is from genome assembly GCA_023566125.1 of Zingel zingel. NCBI lineage: Eukaryota > Metazoa > Chordata > Actinopteri > Perciformes > Percidae > Zingel > Zingel zingel. The sequence continues at coordinate 2,474,157 of CM042336.1, read as the reverse complement.
GAAATGCATCAGAGTGAAGTTCTGCAATAAATACTGCAACAAATCTTTGAAGGAAATTACACTATGCCTACTTGTGTTTTCATAGTAAGAGCCTATGGGATATAGATTTATGCTAGTATTTTTTTATTAATGATTTATTATTTATATTTATTAATGATTTATTATTTATATTTATTAATGATTTTAATTCTGGTGTTAGGAACAACTCAGTTCATCTCTATGCAGATGATGCAGTCAACTATTCAGTTGCTCTTCAGAACAATCTTTTTCATCTTAAATTGACTTTAAACCCAGACAAAACAAAGTATATGATTTTTACCAGATATTTGTCTACTGTAATAACTAAAAGAGACATCACGACTTTTCCAACTACAAGTATCTGGGCATTTTGGTGGATGGTAAACTGTCTTTTAAACCACACATAACTGAACTTGTAAAGAAATTAAACCCAAAATTGGCATTATTTTATAGAAATAAATCTTGCCTCACCCAAAGTTGTAGGAAACAGTTCAAGCTACGTTTCTATCAGTTTTAGATTACGGGGATATCATTTATATGCATGTGGCTTCCGCTACAGTGAAGCCACTTGATGCAGTTCATCACTCTGCCCTAACATTGCTATCTGGTGATGGATTCAGTACCCACCACTGTCTCCTTTATCATAATGTAGGGTGGACTTCCTTGGCTCTAAGAAGGGAGCAACACTGCATTTTATTAATCTACAAAGCCTTGCTTAAAAAAATGCCTGTATATTTAACAAGCTTGCTAAATGTTACATTGTAACACCATGGCACTTGCACTACTGATTCCTTGGTCCTAAATATTCCATTTGTTAGGACAGAATTAGACAAAACTGCATTTGAGTATTATGCTTACAGATTCTAATGAAATTGAACAGCCTGATTCCATTTAATCACTTTAAATGTCTTCTTTATGAAGCCATGTAAACTGAATGTACATGTACACTTTGAGTTGTTTAACAGTGAGTAATTGTTTGATGTGTGTACTGTGTATTGCAATTGTATATTATATATTAATTACTATATTCAGTAATTTTATATGTATTGTAATTTTATATGGCATGCAATCAGGGCGTCATTGGAAAAGACAGCTTGCTCTTAATTTGCCCTCCCAGAATACATAAAGGTGATATATGAGTTTAATGTTTATTGGTTCCAAAAGTGTGGTTCTTGAGGGTGTTTCAAGGGGTTCCCAGAAAAAATGGGAATCATTTTATCACTAAGAATTCACTATAATTCCATCTAGAAGTAACACAATGACAAAATGTATGACTATTTTGGCCACGGGTTTCATACACTTAATGTAATGTAATAAAACAAAAATCCTCAGATGGTCCAACATAACATTTTTCCCCCACTGGCCCCCTGGGCCAGTAGATCAGGGTTTTACTGGCCCCTTGTATATTGTTATTGGCCCGGAAAAGAGAGGGTAAAAAAACAAATTGTTAATTTATGAATCCAATACTCAATTACAAGCTGTTAAAACTATTACAAACATGAGTTCAGTCAATTTAGTAATAATTCATAGTTATTATAGAGTAGAGCTGCTGTACGGCGGAGGGACCGCGACGTACACTAATATTACTAACTAGCTCCCAGCAAAGCAGGAGAGCGGGCAGCAGCTCGGTCTTGCTGGGTTTGAGTTGCTGCAGCCGCTGCTGAAGGCGAGTGCTGTGGCCGTTTGTTGACGTTAGCGAACTCCATTTCTAATTAACGTTACTTTACAACAACGTGTTGCACCTAAAGTTAGCATCAAATTACTAGGAATTGACTCGTGACTTTGATTTTGCACAAACAATATCACCGGCCCGAAGGGGCCAGCAACTGGCCAATCAACTTGCCCGACATACTTTTTTAATGGCCCCGGGACATTGCTTATGTCGAACCCTGGGGTGACCATAGGACAAGATCTTATCAAATGGGGGAGTATACAAGGCTCAAATTGTACCACGGACGTGATACAATTTGAGCCTTGACATGAAATAGTTTGGGAACCATTGGTTTTTATGATAATGCTGCTCTTGGGGTAGGCATGATGGACTATGGACCAAGGTTATAATCGTTAACAAAAATGAACAAAATAACGCAAACTGTAATGTCTGTTTGCAAAACTAACTAAAATAAAATAAATGTCCTTAGTTTCCTTTGTCAATGTCTTTCATAGAGAAAATAACGTTATATCTTTCAGAGTTGACATTTCCGACCATAGACCTGTTTTATACAGTCTATACCATAGACATATATATAGTTTCTGACTGGGAACACAGAAATTCCGACATTCCATGTCAAATTGAATTGTCCATGCCTCTCCCCTGGCATTAAGGCGGTACCGAAAGTCGGAAGAAAGCAGCAGAGTCCTATTTGATTATGACTGTGTCAGATAAGAGCAAGTGTTGCAGTGGAAGGTGGTAAAATATGTGGACAATTGAATCCCACAAATTTAGTACATTTGAGAAGCACGCACAAGGAGGCTAACCTAGCTTACCTTAACAAGGTAAAGGAGAACGCAAAGCCCCCTTTCCCCGAAAGAGAAGCTAACCCCGGTACAGAGCATGGATGTATGGGTACAGGGCCAGGCAGCATGACCGAGACAACCGTAGGACAGACAACACTACAGGAGGGCTTTCACCGGAGACCCGATAGCTGCTGGTTAGTAAATACCCAGGAACACAAAAAGCGGGAGGAAGTGTGGGTTAATATGTGGATTAATACTGGGACGTCTCCAAACTGTATGAGTCGATTGACTTTAAAAAGTTCGCCACTTTACTCGACCAAAGTTGAAAACACCTGTTCATATCTGTCTTCTTTAGTCTGTTGGCTATTTAGGTTTTTTCCTGATACACGTCACTTAAACATTTTGCACTTACTGCAGCGTCTTGTGTAGACTGTTTACATATTTGTGCTCATCATATGTACATGTTATGTACTGGTGTTATTGTTGAGTACATTGTGAATACATATTTCTAAAATTGGATGATGTTTTTGTTGAGTTATTATTACACAATACTTTTTCTGACCTTTTTTTGCCCCAGACCCATATTACAAAAAAGAATAAAACTAATAATAAAAACTCAACTAAAACTAAGCATTTTCAATTTTTTTAAACTAAACTAGCAAACCTGCTTTAAAAACTAATTCAAACTAAACTGAATTTGAATACAAAAAGTCAAAACGAAATACAAATAAAAACTAATAAAAAATGCGAAATTATAACTGCTATGGACTGAGCGGATCATTAGTTGCAGTTGATTTCTGCCATCACCACATGCATCATGAGTCTGCACGCTCTTTCATCCCTTTTTCATAGAGTTAAAGATGGAGGAGGAGAAGGAGAGGGGGGTGGAGAGTGTACAGACAGGGAGTCTGCTGGTCACTGTAATATTAAAGGTGATACACTCAGAGACTGACAACATTGTAGTGACACCAACGGTTGCCTAGCAACCACAGTATGTGTTGACAACAACAGCAGTCTGACACAAAGCTCGTGCTGAGGGTCTGGGTTGGGAGGGGCGCGCGCACACACACACACACACACACACACACACACACACACACACACACACACACACACACACACACACACACACACACACACACACACACACACACACACACACACACACACACACACACACACACCAACCCCCTCTCTCATACACAGGAATATACACATCTCTGTAGCTGATTAGACCTGACTGACCAATCAGTAATAACTTTCTTATCTAATTCCCTCTTATTGCCAAACTATCAATAACAATATCATTAGAAATTACTTTACAAGAATGGAGAGCACTATCTGCTGCAGAGCACTACTTTGGACTCTCCAGCTCTCTGTCCCCTCAAAGGTGACAACACTGGCCAACGGTGTGACATCACATGTCAAAAATCACAAACATTTAACCCAATGCAATGATTGTGCAGGTTTACTTCGCGCTGCCACCTCTGCTACCAATTGCAGCAAGTCTAAAGGACCGTCCACACCAAGAACAATAACTAACGATAACTATAAATATATAGTTTTAACTACAGTGGATGGTGGAGTCCACACCACGACTATAACTGTAAGGGCAGTGGCAGACAATATCGTTGGGATCACTTTCAGAGCGATCACCTGTTCCACACAGGTGGTCAGTAGCGTGACTTTCCACGGTACTGACCTTTAGGTAGCTCAACATTACTTTGAAAGTATTTTTCATGTCACAGAAACCACTGAGAGTGAATATTGTGTTCTGGATGTAATTATCACACTGTGGGTGATTTTTTTCTGTGGCTCTGAACAGATCTGACATCGCCCGCCTGCTCTGACCCCAGGCTCTGTTACCATCTGTTCTATGTATCCATAAAAACTACAGATTTGCCCTAAAGTGCCAGTCTCAGATATAGTCTTTTCTGAGGTTGTGAGAATTGTGGGCTGTGGGGTGAGCGGGACTAGCTGGCTGTTACATACCTTTACAGGCGAAGCACTTGATGTGGAAGTGTTTGTTCTGGACGCGGAGAGCCTCCCCTTTGCATGGCTTCCCACAGTTCTGACAGGGGATAGGTCTTCCTCCGCCCTGATTTGCTTTCTGCTTCTGCTGCTCCAGAGGGCTGTGGACAGCCTGCTGCTGAAACACTGCGGGAGACAGACAGAGACAGACAGAAGACCATTTTAGATCTTAATCTAGCATATACAGGACTATGTGTAGAAGGTACACATACCTTCAATGATGAGAATCGCCAAACTGACATTAGGAATTGTTGAATTTGGTGATAAAGCTGGCAGACAGCGTATATACCTACCAGACAGCGTGGTGACAGCGTGGTGTAGTTTAAGTCTTATTCCCATTTCCCCAGTTCATCATCCAGCACACATATCTAAGTTTTTTAGTGTCATATTTCATTATTGCAAAGTTGTTTCTTTTTTCCATCACCTAAGGAGACATTGCAGTTTCTTACATTCATTCCCTGGAGACTAACCATAAAAATGATGACAGCAGCAAAGAAGAAATTATAACAGAGCACTACAACATGGCCGAGGTGAAGTCACACACACACACTGTAAGCCATAATCTTCAGCACACCTCACCCTTTTCCCCTTTCATCAGAACCCATAATATGCTCCCATACTGATCGGCCTCTCAACAGTGTCTGCGGCATCAGCTGAATGAAAGGCCCTTTGTGTTCTCAGGAAACATTCGTGTCATCAGGCCGGCTTCATCAGGCCTCCATGGTTACTGGTAATTGGGCTTGGAAAGGGGAGTTCATCAAATGATTTGATTTAAAGAGAGAGAGAGAGAGGGAGAGAGAGGGAGAGAAAGAGAGGGAGAGAGAGAGAGAGAGAGAGAGAGAGAGAGAGAGAGAGAGAGAGAGAGAGAGAGAGAGAGAGAGAGAGAGAGAGAGAGAGAGAAGCAAGCGTTGGGATAATGGCTATGAGCCAAACAGAGCTGCTCGCTGAAAACTCACTAAGAACGATTCTTCTAAACATCCTTCTTTCAGGTTCACTCAATTCTTTGGATGTTTATTGGGGTTTTTATTGGCACAATATTTGGAATTAGATTAAGTTAAAGCTACAATTCTTTTTAACTGTTTTTACTGTATAATGTGGAAAAATAAGGAGCACATTTAGCCAGCCTGACAAATTTATAATACATTTAAAGGGAAATTTAATTTAGACTGAAATAGTTTACATTCTCGGCCCGCCGATATTTCCCAACACTATCCTCGGGCTGGGCCGGGCTGGGCCCTTGATCAAGCATTTGTGTTTTTTTAATCATTACTTTATCAGCCTAAATGGGTGGGGAGAAAGCTATGCCATAATCAGAAATATTATATATATTTTTAGGCAACAAATCTGTACAAAGTTACTCAAGTTAGGCTACAAAGTTACAAAATGCAACACGTGTCATGCGCAGCGTCTCCTCCACTCGCACGCATCACACCGGGCCTGCTGTGTAGCTAAAGCTAAAGAAAAAAATAAAAACAGGGGAATTAACTGTGAGCAAGTCTGGAGGAAAGTCGGAGGTATGGAACCATTTTAAACAGTGACAACATACAGTATGTGTTGGCTTTGTCGAGTGTATTAAGTGTGGCACGCTGCTCGCCTATGACAGCAAAAAAACGGGGACTTCGACGATGAAAAGACACATGATGCAGGCTTGCCTTGGCAGAAGAGATGATAGTCAGCCTTCAATGCCCTCTTTTGTTACTTCTCCAAGCATACCCCTGAAGGCGAGGCAAGCCCTCACAGAGAAATGCAGTTTTTTTACGTTTCTGCATTCGGATCCATTTGCGATCCATTCCATTCTGAATAAACAAACAACGCAGTTTACATGCTTCGTCCTTGTTATATTATTCATTAAGATAATTCTAAACAGATTTCTGTAGTTCAAACAACTCAGAATTGTAGTTGAGAACATCAGTTATAACGGCCCATGTATTAAAAAATTGTCGGGTTTAAATCAGGCTCGGGTCATAATTACAGTTAATGTGTTGGGCCGGGCCGATCTCGGACACAACGTGCACGGGCTCGGGTAGGGTCGGGCTTGATTTTTGTGGGCCAGATCTAAGCTTTAGACTGAAGAGACTGTTGAAGTAGTGCTGGCTCTTACTTATTTAATCAAAGTAAGTCACTTCTGATCAGACTGCCCACTCCCAACCATTTTTGTTGGATTTGAAAAGCATTATGTGGTAAAAAAAAAAAACAACCACAGCAGAGATAAAAAATAAATAAAACTTCCATAATGGTTTATTTATAGAAGATATAAAAGTTATACTAGGATTATGGAACCTTTCACCTTCACTATGATGTCAAGACAGTCAAGACCTGTCCTGCATCACCCTGTCGGTGTTCTTATCACAATCATGACCGGCTCGCTTTCCATTATAACAATTATAACACAACTAAAAAAATCAATCATTTGACATACTGCTTTAATGCATGGATATGGGTAAAACATGGTACTAATTAAACGAGAGAAGTCGCAAGATGTGGTATGTTTTTGACTGTGTAGTATTAAATATGGAATTAGGTTGGATATTGTAATTGTAATGTATGGATCTACACATTCTAAAAAGCACTTGCTCATTTGTGACCTGCTTGGCTGGGGGATACTTGAAAGGAGAGTAAAAACAGCCAGCAGTATATTCAGACCTACAGGAGCAACACATTCTTCAGCAAGTTTTTCAAGGACCTTTCATCATGCTATTGTAATTATGTCCAACACAAACATAGCTTCCCAAACCTCCGAAGATCTCTTAAGAATGTTTATTCAAAAAGAAAATGAAGAAATGCACCTGGTGATACTGGACATTCTTGAGGTCAGCAGATATAATTAAAATATATATTCATGAAGTTTTCTTTGGACAATGCTAAAATCCACAGAGCTGCTTTCATTCAATCCACATGTCTAGATTTCAATCTGATCTCTGACTTTGAAATGAAATCAAGACAAGAATAGGGATTTTGGACATGGTTGCCTAGATTCTATTGTCGGTAGGTGGTGAAGCTAACCAATAAAGACAAGAATTTAGAAGGGGAAAGTCTTGAGTCCTTGTAAAAAAAAAAAAAAGGTCTGAGGCTGAGTTGATTGCAACCATCTGGAAAAAACAACAGTCCAAAAGCGAGAAAGGGTTGGGAGGGTTAGGGTTAGGGGGTAGGCAGCAGGGATTGATAGTCTCAGGGGAGCCGTACTGCTGTACCCTTGCACCTGTTGGGGGGGGGGGGGGGGGGGGATCCAATTTAGTCTTTACTGTCTTTACAGTATTCCTTTACTTTCTCTTCAAAGAGCAAACAGAAGAAACAATGATCTTTTGGGCCACATTACTGCCAGTAACCATGACAGTTGTAGCGGTCTGTGATTAGGGTAATACAGTTAGTTGACAAAATGAATGAGTGGTCCGCTCAATCCATGTTGAATTCCTGCTCTCATGTCCTTCTTAGGGCTTTTGTCAGGCCAGTGTCAGTCATAATTCCAAGTAAGCAGGGCAACAGTATATCAGTCTTTTTGAGTAAAGTATAATTAGTCTGAAGAGGGTGGAACCATTTTCCCTGCTGTGCCACCAAGTCCATAATTTCCTTAGTTTTGCCCTGGTGTTTATCCTTACTGGGTGGTGCCACCATGTTTCCCTGCTTCAGGCAGGATAGTCTCTTATTGCACTGTCACTTATTCACAAATGTATCTCCCAGCATGCCCTTGAATCACCTGGTCATAATACAGGGAGGAACAAATAAATTATGAAACTGTGGAATGGAAATAATTCAGTTGGACGTGGGCGATGTAAGGAAGTAATGACTTTCCTTTCTACAGGTGTTTTCTCATATGAACTCCGGACAATGTCCGTCGAATCAACAGGTACTGACCGAATTATGCCAGTACTATCGTGGACCGAATCGCGCTAAATCAGACGGTGCCAAATTTCAGTACCTGATAGCGCATAAACACGAGCGTATCAGTCCTCTCTGCATGATGACAGAGAGCGGCTCCGACACACACACACACACACACACACACACACACACACACACACACACACACACACACACACACACACACACACACACACACACACACACACACACACACACAAGGGCTTTGACTCCGAACTTTGTTATTCGAATATAATTCCAATATTAAAAAAAATAATGATATTCGAACGAATATTAGGCAGCCCTTAATATTCGAATTTCGAACCTGTTATGGGCATTGTATTTTGTAAATGTGTTTGCATGTGAACCTTGTCTTCAATTTAGATTCCGAGGCTTTTTCACGCATTTCAAAATATAACTACACGTCGCGGTGACGCACGTCGCTCGGCCGCGGCTTGTTAGCGCATTTCCCCCGACTCATTTCCTGGTTCTCTTTCTCCATAAATAACGTAAAATCAAGGAGAGGGTTAACTTTTCCTGCTACAGATTTACCACCGTGGTCAAAAAACACAGTGGAGACGATTTGTTTTTCTCACTATGACTCTAGAGTCGCTACTCGCTCTGAAGCTACCGGTAATCACCGTCACTCTCTCACAACACACACTACACACACACACACACACACACACACACACACACACACACACACATACATATACACACACACACACACACACACACACACACACACACACACACACACACACACACACACACACACACACACACACACACATACATATACACACACACACACACACACACACACACACACACACACACACATACATATACACACACACACACACACACACACACATACATATACACACACACACACACACACACACACACATACATATACACACACACACACACACACACACACACACACACACACACACTACACACACACACACACACACACACACACACACACACACACACACACACATACATATACACACACACACACACACACACACACATACACACACACATACATACATACACACACACACACACACACACATACACACATACACACATACACACACACACACACACACACACACACACACACATATATACACACACACACACACACACACACACATATATACACACACACACACACACACACACATACACACACACACACACACACACATACACACACACACACACACACACACACACATACATACATACATACATACATACACACACACACACACACATATATACACACACACACATACATACATACATACACACACACACACACACATATATACACACACACACACACACACACACACACACACATACACACATACATACATACACACACACACATACATACATACATACACACACACACACACACACACACACACACACACACACACACACATATATACACACACACACACACACACACACACACACACACACACACACACAGGCTTGATGCACACACCAGTACACAAGTATGAACATCAGACCACTTACGTAGGCTACGGTGAAAGATCCGAAATTCCTGTCGAAAGCAGACTGTTTGTGTTTAATCCAGGGTCTGACTTTTAATTTAAAAAAAAAACTGTGGTGGCAGTGTGTTTTTCTTCTGAAAACATAATTGCCTGCCTACTGACATTGATTGATACACTGCCCTCTGGTGGACAGAACATATACAACTTATACCAATATAGGTCTTACTGAAGGCATTTAATGGTCAAAATATTATTAATAAATATTAGAATATATTCGAATATTAATATTAATAAACAAACGAACTTCGAATATGATTTTGGGGCAAAAGTCAAAGCCCTAACACACACACACACGTAGAGGTGCAGACGGAACAAACTTGAGCAAACTTACCCTTGTCATTACAGAGGGAAAGTACAGAAAAAAGGTACCGTTGGGTACCGGAACTGAATTTCAGGTATAGGTACCGGTACCGATAAAAAACTGAACGGAACCCAACCCATTGTCTGAAGTTGCCCTTTCATACATGCAGAGATAGTCTGTGTCAGATAATCGTTTTTACTCCATTTGGCTTACGCGATGGGTGGTGCCTGGGTAGAGCATGCAGGAGGCAGGACATGATGCGTATTACAACTCTGTTCCGTAGCAGCTTTGCAATTTGGTCCCATGGCATTCCTTTATTTGTCTAATGATTTTGTACCGGCCTCTACCCTCGGATGTTTGTTTTCATCTAGTTGGGCGCTGGCCACATGATAGAAACGTCAACACGCCTACTTGGACAATTGGACATTACACAGACTTTATACTCAGGAGCTGGCAGGGTAAAGACCGTTTAATGTGCGGTCCAACTGATTTAGACATGCGTTCTCACATACAGCTCCTCCAGGTAATGTCTAGATACGTTCAGGGTTGCAGTGCATGTGTGAAAGGGGTTATGATTGAGAAAAGAGAGTGACTGTGTCCTGTGCGGTAGCGTATGGAGTCCGTCCCCCTCCCTGCCACCCCTACCCGTGCCCTTTCTTCTCCAGGACCAGTTGTCCATATCATCAATCAGCCTTTCTAGTGTCTGTTCCCTGGCTGACAGCCACTCCTGATTTCGCTGTCCCAAAGGTCGCAGCCAGGCAGGCAGCTATCTGAGCAATGCAACACTAGTTGGCTGTGCTGCATACAGTCACACCACTGGAAGCCTCTGGAAACACACACTGACCTCTCATTAGCAGCTTACCACTAGCACAAATATACCATACCACTGCCCAAACAGAGACATGGGGCTACTAGATTGATTTTGCAAATGGACCTGCAGGTGGACACTTAGGCTGTCACTTTGTTTTTCAAAATCATCAGTTTGGATAGTTGTTATTGCATATTGCCTATGGACCAGAGAGAGCGAGACAGAGAGAGAGAAAAACAGTGAGTCTGTGTGTGTAAGAGAGAGAAAAAGAGATATTGGTACAATTACGAACACACTTATTTTAACAGTCTATGGAATGCACTTATTTCTGGCAAAAGAACGTCACGACTGATAAGATGACAGACATCCTCTAATTCTTAATGGTGGTGGATACAGCTCCTGTAGCAGTTTTTTGCCCATATGATTTTGGTTTCAGTTTCAGTTTGGATGAAGCAGCGCAGCTCACATCTGCAGTCCGAGTGTCAGTCAAGCAGCGCAGCAGAGAAGAGACAGATACAGGCCAATACAGAGGAGCAGCGTGGCACACTGGGAGCAAGATGCATGAATATGACTTTATATCAATTAACTCCACCAAACCCCATGACAATAAGGTCATCGTCCACTGAGATGTTTCACTGGACATCGTCATAGGCCATTTCGGTGGACATCGCCCAACAATAATGGCTACACAATATAGATAATAGCATCTCTCTCTGATGCATCATGAAGAAGAACCCATACAAGTATCTAATAAGGTCACCAACAACATATTAGAAAGAACACATTCTGTGTCTTGCTCAAAGACACGTAAGCAGAACACATTTGCTGCTGGGATTGAAATTAAGTACCTCCCAAAAACCTCCCTAGTTCACTTGACACCTAAACAGCAGACAAAAAACGTTCTACCGTATCTCTTGCACCAACCTATTTCATAACTCCAACATGAAAAGGCTTTTAATGTACATATGCATGGAATAAGGAAGGCTAGCCCACTACACAGTGGACCGCACAAGCAGTAATATCTCAAATGCCTTTCCAAGAAGCCATGCTCCAACACCACCTAAAAATAGAGTGTTCCCTCAACTCACGGGGATCCCATGGTTCTCTGCAACATTCCTGGTGTGAACCTTCTGCAGAGGCACGCAGGGGATCCAAATGTTTACAGCACCAGTACATGGTGGTGGCCAAGCTGTTGACCTTGGGGTGTTTCCCTTTTCTTAGGAGGAAACGCATCAACGTGTTTTCAAAAATGAGATTACATGTTATTCTTATGTGTATGGAAAAGCCAGGTAGTATTCGGCATAATACCGTATGACCTAAATGACGGTAAATATGAATAACCAAACGGTATTTTCTTACCCATTTGAAAACTTAAGCTTAAAAAAAAGTCCTTCACAATACCATGAAGGAAATTATTTTCTTTCACTTTTTTCTCTTTTGTGTTGGCATGCATTGTTAATATACTGAGGGAATTGCTGTGCAATATCAATATAACGTTACTTTGAGACAATCATTTCACTTAGCATTGCATTGAGAGTAGAACAAGTTATTTCTAGTCATACTTCTATTATCTTTATTGTTACTATAAGTGTCACGGCGCATCATGCCAACTGCTATAATAATTATGAATCATATTTCTGTATATTCTGTTGTAATTTTACACTAAATGAATTTAAACAATAAAATTGTAAAAAGAATCTAGGTAATCCACTTCCTTTGTTTGATTTCTAAATTATGAAAAACCAGGTTTTCTGTGGCAGTGAAATGATAAAACAAAATACATATGCTAAATTCCATATTGATTTGAAAAATTTGCTACAACATTGCTTATGCTTATTTCTGAAATCAACATTGGTCATCTACGTTAGCATTAATATTGGACATTTATGAAGAGATATCCTTCCGATTTACGTTGTTTCTGCAACACAAATCAAGTTTTAAGGATCCTTAAAGCAACACTTGAGAACTTTTCCCGCTTTGGTCCCCCTACAGGTTGGAAGCGGAATTGTCCATTACATTATATTGTCCAGTTCATTCGAACTACAGATCCACTACCCGATCTGGCAAACTTGCATAATGTAATGTAATGGACAATTCCGCTTCCAACCTGTAGGGGGACCGAAGTGGGAAAAGTTCTCTAGTGTTGCTTTAAATTCAAGTTACTATAGTGTCAAAGTTATGACCAAAGTGACAACAGAAAAAAAGTGCATGAATGGCTAATTTTAGTCCAGGAACACAACACACTGAGAATGTGCAACATTTTAAAGACCTGTTGCGCCTAGATAAAATGATTAACAACATGTGAAGAGTTTTTAAGAGCCTGCTGACACATAGGCTTACCTAAGCATTACTTCATTGCTTAAGAGTTTCCTGTCTGTCATCGCAACAGAAAACTCACTCTGTTATCTCACCCTTTCTAGAAGCCAGGAAAAAGACATGAACAGAGCCTAATAGACCAAGTTAGGGAAAAGGAGCCGAGATATCACTAGTAGCTAGATATACAAGTATAGATCCACACAGATTAGACATTATGAGTTATGACAGGTGGATTCTGACATCCACCTGTGTGTTTACGCCTGCAACCTGACCCCAACAGCATTTAATCTCTGATCCTGAGGTCAAGCACGACAGAGAGCTGACCTCTGACCTCCTGGCAAATGACACCAGTGTGTCCTTGTTGGCTCAGCCCTTATAAAGACAAGGACATGTCATATGAACATAGAGGTGTAGGTACCAAGGTAACTCATTTCCTGATGGACATTAATCATTTTTTGATCCAAAACTACTACTTACAGGAATACTTTTAGAAAGCTGCAATCGCTGGTTCAAACCCATTATTTCCATTATGACTCACTGTATATCCATCATTACTCAGCCCCAATCAAATATTTGCACTTTACTTTATGTAAGAAGGGCCACTAGGACAGAAGCTTCTATTCTCAAAAAATAAAGCCAAGTTTCAAAATAAAAGCCCCAGAAAGATATTTTACTGTAAATGTTGGGGACATGTTTCAACAGCTTTATTAAACATATCAACCCAGTTCGGTGATGTTTGGACAAACTGTTGTTGATTTATGGCCAAATTTGCACTTGGCCCATGCACATGTTTGGAACCGGTGGCGCCCTCTATTTGGGCATAATAGTTTAACACACGTGGTTCATAATTGTTATGAATAATATCCAGCACGTTTTGTAATGATTGGACAATTTCTGATTATTAGTCTGATTTGTGTTATGCCATACACATTGTTTGCATTTGTAGCCCAACCTAGTGGTGCATATGTGGACATTTCCTGTACGTTTTGTGATGTTTGGAGCAATGGTTGTTGAGTTAGGTCTATTCATGTGTTGAGCCACGGCTAGTCTATAGGGGCTTTCCGACCGGATAGTACTTGTACTTTTTAGAGGAAAAGTACACTTCGAAGCAGTTCTAAGAACTACTCTCCCCCAAAATCTTTTTTTCCGTTTGCATTCCCCCTGGCCAAGTGGCCATAGGGACTGGTAGGAGGGGTAAGGGAGTGACGCAAGCACGGCAACGGTCTTTATAGCATCGTCACTAGACCTTAGCGCCACACACAACAACAACAAATGATGCTAATACTTGTGCACTTTTCCTATATTAAATGCACGTCCATTCTTGTAGTAATTCATGTAATGTTTTGCTCAACACAGACAGGGCTTTATTATACTCGGAACAGACCCTGCCTCTGCCTGCTGCGCTGTGAACGTGTGTGTGTGACTGAGTGTGTGTGTGTGTGTGTGTGTGTGTGTGTGTGTGTGTGAGACGGCCGGCGCACCGCAGGACACGCTTGTGGAGTTTAACTCCGAAAAGACAGTTAATCACAGGTTCCCGTTAACCTTATGATGACATGTGTTGTGATATTTAAACAAACGAACCGTCAACGGAGAAATAAAAGCCTCTTATTTACGAGAGCGGTCTGAGAGACCTCCAGCTCACAGCGAGGTGTCTGAGAATGACTGTCGTAGCGACAAGCTAGCGGTCGGGGCAGGCGCTTGCTGGCTGTCGCCTCACTTCATGGAGCTTCTCAACTCCGGAAACTTTTACGCAAATTGTCAATTCGGCATAAATTTTTTGCAAGACCTCCTATATTCAAAATCTAAACAGTTAATTTCTCGCATAAAACGTTGTCAGAAGTGAATTTAATGATGAATAAGATGGTGAAAATTATTAAAAATGTCCTGTTGTTGGTTGTTGCTCTGTTTGCAAGTTCCGAGTTGGCAGTGGGCGGGACTTATAAGTTCGACCAATCAAGTACACCTAGGAAAAGGGAAAAGACCCTGCTCTGAAGTAGGAGCTAAAAAAGTACGCTACTGAGGCCAGAGGAACTTAAAAATCCCCAAATTGTTCCTGTCGGAACACAACGAAAAAAGTGTTCTAGGAATGTTTAGTTCTAAGAACTGCAGAAATCCCTCCGGTCGGAAAGCCCCTTATATCCACGACGTTCCACTTCCGGGATTGCTCTACTGCAGACGGAAATTCCGGATTTCCTTCTTCTTGGCCGGATGTCCGTCACCTTCCTCTTTCTTTGTGTTGCCGTTCTAACCTCCGGTGGATTTGTGAGGACTATGGTTAACTGCTCCTCAGATCTCTGCAGGGTAAATCCAGACAGCTAGCTAGACTATCTGTCCAATCTGAGTTTTCTGTTGCACGACTAAAACTACTTTTGAACGTTCACATGTTCCACCAAAACAAGTTCCTTCCTGAGACTATTTTGCAGAGGCACCGTGGCCCAAGACAATTGTGATTGGTTTAAAGAAATGCCAAATGAACTAGAGCACATTTTTCTCCCACCTGGAAATGCTGTGTGGACTAGCCAGACCTTCCTTCGGAGTGCTGTGGAGGAAGGTCTTGCAATGCTAGACTAAGCCACGCCCTTTTAAAGTTCATTGGTCAATATCTTTAAAAAAAAAACAATGACATAACAAGCTTTCGTTAACTTTTGATAAGCGTGGTGCAGCTATGACCCACTGGACATTTGGTACAAATCAGACCTACGGTTTAGGAGGAGATGTTAAAAATGTGTTTTTCAAAACATTTGAAATGTCGGAAATCTAGTCTGGTGGACTTTTATGGTCCAAGAGGCTTTTTGTAGAGCACATTGAGCTGAATATGTTTGCCAAATTCCAAGTCACTCAGACTTACGGTGTGAGGGGCGTGGCTTTTCTAAAATCACATTTTAGGCGTTAATAACAGTGCCATCGTGTGGCCAAAGTTCGACATTTTTTGAAAGGAAGACCATTGGAGCAAAGATGCAGATGCATTGAGAGAATACAATGATGAATGACTTTTGACTCTAAGCCAAGCCGCTTTGGAGATAATTGCAAAAAAAGTTATTTGATTGTTACAGCGCCACCTTGACGTCAATGAGTGTCATGTGCAGTCAGTAGTGGATGGAATTTGCAACCCACATTCCAACACTTTTAAGGGAGAAAAATAATAATAAGAAAGATAGAAGAAGAATGAGAACAAAAACAACAGGGCTCCAGCAGCGAGCTTCACTGCTTGGACCCCTACTAATAAACCGGCATAAACACAATATCACTGTTATTAGGGTTCTACCCCTTTGGGGTTTGAACTCTAATAACATTGTTAAATCAGTCATAATTTTTGAACTGAGGCCCAAAGTGAAGCAAGCCATGGCAACTAATGTGTTTTCTACTGAATATGGTCTTTGTGTGAAAACATATGGTTCCTGCCATTCCGGTTGTGACTCAGTGAATATTTCTTCCACGTGGATGACAGACACCGCCTCCAAATATGATCCCACGTGTTTCTGCAGCTGACTCTACTGGAACATTTCCATGTAGTTTCCTCAAGTCAAAATACTATGAGGTCCAATCAACATGGAGCCCATATTATTCCTCTCTTGATTTCAGTTAGTTAAAGAATTGGATCAGCATCTCTGCTATGTCAAAACTCCAATAGAATCCTGCACTAAAACATGGACCTACTGTTCACATTCTTTGTGTACTTGTGGTGTGGGGCTGTTTACAATGGTTTGATCCAAGCCCATTGGTTTGACTTATGGGAAATCCCAATGCTACATGATGATGATGATGATATTGATGATGATATTTTTATAGTGTCATGCCACTAAGTGGCCCATCCCACACGGAATTACATGACAGCAATACAACAGTAACTAATTCAACAGCTTCCAGTCCAATGTCCACACACAACATAAACTACTTTGCACAAAACAAAGAATAAATACAACATATTACAGCTACATTTGTGCACATAATGTGCTTCCAACTTTGTGTCAACAGTTTGGACACAAAGACATCTGTGTCCCATAGCAAAAAGGCTACGTTCTTATAGGGCTGCAACTGATATATGTACATATATATAATATGAATACATTCTTTAATATACTGTACATACAGTACATATATAAGAGGAAAAGTACCTCAGACTGAACCTGGGGATTATAGTCATTTAGACAAAGATAAAGATAGAGACGATGAGATGGCAAAACAGAAAAACAGAAGAGAAAAAGGAAAGACAAAGCTCATACAATTCTCTCCTCATTAACCTGTGTGGTGAAAGTGCTGTCAGACACTGTGATGCAGCAGAAAATCAGTGAACAGCTAAGCACGTTGCACGTTTGCCCGTGTATATAAATGTATGTCTAAAGGATGCTCTGCTTATCTAATAACTGTTCATCAGCATGCAGCTGATTGGGAGGAACACAAAGGTAGTGTGGAAGGGAATGGAAGAGTTGCAGGAAAAAGACAGTGAGGGATTGGAGCTATGTGTGTTGCAGAACCATTCACTTCCACCCAAAGGGAAACAGCATGACTCATGAATAGAGCCTCTCTGTAGAAAGCACTGGGTCAGCTGTTTGAGCAGACCTGGTGCAAAAACACTGGCATATGCCAAGCAGGTTTCAAACACACAGAACAGTATATATCCGCAGGGTATCACTACCTTAAAGTTCACAATGCTCACTACGTGGGCACAGAGTGACCCCCAACTACTCAGACTGCTGGATGTTTCACCTGCTACTTGAGAAATAGTAGTAAGTTAATGTAATAAAAATGCATTATTTGCCACCGTTTATTATGCAGTGACAAATACTGTAGTGTTCTTCAAATTTGCCTACTCTTTCACAGCAATTTTATTTATGGAGTGAATTAAAATCATGACTAACAATAAAGACACAATGCAATACTTGATTTAAATTGTAAGAAAGATAAAATGTCAGCGGGGTAATGCTAGTAAAGGGACAGTCATGAAGATGGTTTGTTTACTGGCAGGTCCAGAATAGTGACGGGCGTCGCTGTGACTGCTGACAAGCAGCCAGCCATTACATCACACAGCCAGGATACACTGTCCTTGGCTGAGACTGAGACAAGGCCTACTGCCTCAAGTGGTGTGTGTGTGTGTGTGTGTGTGTGTGTGTGTGTGTGTGTGTGTGTGTGTGTGTGTGTGTGTGTGTGTGTGTGTTTGTGTGTGTGTTTGTGTGTGTGTTTGTGTGTTTGCATGTGTCTAATGTCTAACATAGCTGTAAGTGTGTGTCCATGCATGTGTACGTATAACAGCTTGTCCATTTTAATGATTTTTTGCTGTTGGTCATTAGTTTGAATTTAATCAGAACAAGACTTAAGACCTAAATATAAAACAATTGAGGATCCTTCTTGAGCAAACATCACAAGCTTTGTAACATTGTGATGGCAGCATACACGCCTCCCTGCTCTATACAAAACACAGCTATGGCCCAACATTTAGACACCAACACACAGACGCAGACCTAACACTGGACTGGCTTTAACAAGGCTGTTGAGGACAAGACACTGTAGAGAAGAGGACATATGTGTGGTGTGTTTATGAGGACCGACAGTGAGGCTACCTTTTACAAGCAACTGGGTAGGGGTCAGTAGTGGAAAGTACTTAAATGGGCTGTGCTTGACATTCAGAACATTAATATAGCAGCAAACAAATGTTTGCTAAGTAAAGATATGTTGGAGTAATGCAGGCTGTTCTCATGACTCATTCGTACATATAGCTACAAATAGTAATGCACTGTAAGTCGTATGTATTCCACGTATTTATTACTGTCAGCACCATGTTGGCGTTGACCGCAAACATCCACATAGAGAGGAGGTCGGGGTGGATGTTTGGGTCCTCAAACACAGGACTTTTAAACAGGAGAGCGGAGTTCATGTCCCGAAAGAAGTTAAGGGGGAAAAACACAACTCACTACTTAGGTACTACTTAAGAGGACCAGTGATTTAACTCCAAACCACAACCTTTTTTTTCTAATCTTATGTAGTCATTTTGGTGTCTAAACTTTGACTGTTGTCGCCGCAGGACAGTCACCTTCTGTCGGCTAAATGTAAACTGTAAGGGATGTTAAGCTTAACTGTCATGTGACAGGTACAGCGGTGGCCGTAATTTCGCAGGATATCATACCAACCCGTTAGGGAACGGTCTGTGAGAGCTGTGTGGAGGCAATCCTAGCCCATGTTTAGCCAGTATTGTGAGTACAGCACCGTTAAGCTTTGAGTTTCCACTAACGTTCAGAAAAAACACACGGTATTTACTACTTCTACCTCATACTAATAGTCATCTTTTATTTTCACGACATAACGAATTCTCGAGATCTCGTCAAACCTCTACTAGTAAGCCAACATAAATCCTGATATGGGGTATGTTTTTAGTTCAATATTGCTAAAAACTGAAAGGTTACTGTTGATAAACAATAACCTATTTCCATCCAAATTGAATGAACTGTTGAGTAAGGTTAAATTCCAAGGATGGATTTTTAGCAATTAGCGTTATCATAAATATAATTTGATTCAGGTTTTCTTACTTCTGGATCAGACCCCGCTGTTGTCACATAAGCTCTGTATAGAATTATATTAATACAAATACCAAACACAATGGTGAATGTGGTAATAAACACTCTGTATTGGCCATTCATACATTTTACGTTTGAAACTTAAGTACATTTAGCTGCTAATACTTCTGTACTGTTACTTAAGTCAACTTTTGAATGCAAAACTTTTACTTGTAATAGAGCATTTAGTTTTATTTACATGCTAGTATTACTTGTGAATACTTCCAACACTGGTGGGTTGATGATTGGAACATGTTGGGACATCTGTGAATAGTGCAAGCCAAACTGTGCATGGATTTCTTTCTCAAATGACATAAGTTCTGTTTCTCTAAATACACTATTTTACACAAAAAATCTACTTCTAATCTCATCCTCTACTTCAAAGCTTATTTTTCACTGCAAACAAGTCACCATAGAAATATTATGGAAAGTTTGTGAAAACATTAAAACCCTTAAAAGGTCACTACAATCGTATTATGCAGTACTAAAGACACACTGTAAATCATTATAGAAATATCATAGTGATTCCTTCTGAGCAATTGGCCCTTGCCCCTTTGTAAGCAGCCCAAGTGGCTGAGCTCCCAGTGTCAGAGATGCAGGCAGGGGACCAAGACAACATTGTTGTTGCCAGGGATGTTGCAGTCAGGCAGGCAGCATATCAACCTGCAGCAGAAGTATTCAGCCTGCTACCACAGGCTTGTTGTTGTCATTCACAAAGTGCTATTCCTTACATAATAGGAGGCCTGTTTAGCTGTAGGTAAATAACTACTTCCATAGAACACACATACATGATGCTGTACACACAAACACACTCGTACGACCTAGAACTTCTGATTGATTTCCATAAGTTGTAGGAATATTATAGTTTATTGTAGTTTATGGTAAACACTGTCTACTTAGGTAATGTGTAAAATTCTGGTTAATACAAGCAAATCGTTAGCAACCCTTTTCCAGGCAGGTGAACACACCACAGATAGCTTATTAAAGGTCATCATTACCTTTCTCCTCTGGCATTGTCACTCAGCTGTTTTCCCAAATGTGAGATCTTGTCACGTCCTTTAGTGATAGTTATATAGACAATATCCCAAAAATCTGTTCAGAGTCTGCTGGTGGTGTTGCAAGACATCGTCCGCACGCTCTGCAGCTCTGGTGTAATAATAGTGAGCGCTCTGTCCCCCACTATCTCTGGAATGAGCTGTAGGTCATATGAGTCCCTATGTCTCTCTCTCTTTCTCTCTCTCTCTCTGAGTTATGCAGCTATCTGTTATAAATAGAAGCATGTGCAGCTCAAAGAGAATGACACCTCCTCCTGGTATCTATCACTGGGTGTGTCCCAGTCTCCCACGTCCACAACAAACTCAACCTTAACATCTCAGTGATAACCAAACTATCCAAGTTCAGAATGTCCAAAATGGTGTAAAACCTTCATTTTTGTTATGTATCATCAGAGAAATGGGCCTGATTCACCAACCATCCCTAAGAAGAAAGGTCTTCTTACAGTAAAAACCCACTTAGGCAGTTCACACATTCTTAGGTAAGAACAGAATGTACCCAAACTCACGCTTACGCACATTTGAGTGCAGACATGTTTTTGGAAAATAATTGGTTATTGCATTTTCTTCAATTCTAAAGTTGTATCTTTTATATTTCTTAATAATTATTATCATTATAGCGAAAGCATTATGGTCTTTAAATATGACACTTTAATTCACATCAATTATGTTAATTGAGAACCACGCCATCCAGTAATAAGTGATTGATCAAGCTATTCATAGGCTCAAAGTAGGCCTTCAGGATTCTTTTTTTGGCTTTTGTCTTCATTGGATAGCACATCTGAAGATAGACAGGAAAAAGGGGAGTAAGACAGAGAGTGGACCAAATGCAGCAAGCAGCCCAGGTCAGGATCGAACCGTGCCGCACAACCAAAGTACATAGGGCGCATGTTATAATTTAAAAAATGGGTCTTACTAATCTGATACCTGTGACTCTATTCTGACCTTGGGTCATCAGTGTTTTCATTAAGTTTGTGGAAGACTTAGGGGCACATACTGTATTTTGCGGGGGGTTTAGGGGTGCTCCCTCAAACATATGTTTAAATAAAAATTCACATCATTTTGGACCATTATTATTACCATATCTGTGTTTAAAACGTTGGAAATGCTAGAGCAGATAAATAATATATAACACTCTAAAAGCCTAAAGACAAAACTTGCTAAAGGAGTCCACTGGGGACCAACTACAACCAATAGATCTGAGAAAAGTCAGTTAGTTTTGATGCTCACATTGATTTTATATTCATACGGCTAAGGTGCTGCCAAAAACTGCTTGGGTGCTGCACCTAAGCCTTATAATGGTAGGGAAAACACTGCTCATGCTAACTTTGTACTCGCCACCCCTTTTGTAGAGATTTGGGAAATGCGGACTCTGGCAAAACATCGTATATCCGAGCCAGCAGCAAGCCTCCTCAAGCTATCCTAATAAACCTAAATTTTACATTAGTAATTTAAAATGCTTGTCCCTGAAAATAAACACAAAGATTAGGCCCCTGGATTAGCTATTTTGGCTAACTGGAGAGAGGTCTACTTTGAGGCCATTTCCAGCTGGATGAAATAACTCCTTCATATGAAAAAGGTTGTCACTGGTAGTGACCAACCCACATGGAATTATCACCAACAATGCAGTTTCCATTTTAGCCTCTTTTATCTTGTTTTGCTTTTTTGTCCCACTAACTCTGCTCTCAAACATTTCCAGCAGCAGCAAAGAAACCTTAGCTAACCCCACTGTAAGCTACCTGACAAGCACCAAACTGCACATAGACAAAGCTAGCAACTTAGCGCTTTGGAAAGAAAGTGGAACATCTAGCAGATAAAGAGAAAGACAATCTTCCCAGGAGTTGGTTGAGACCAACACAGAGCTAAAAGGAGAATACATATTGCACTTACATACATCAGGTGGACATACAGTATATTACTCCAAAAGAATGCTAATGCCACTTAATGTCATCTCAATGTGTAAGTAGGGAATTGTTTGCTAGCACATCTTAGCCATAACATCTTTACAAGGCCACATAGGTCACATTTTTAGTTTTTAACTTGTTGTGGATCATCTCTGCCTAAAAGTGGCCAAATTAATTACATAATGGGTATTTAAGAAGAAGAGCACATAGTACACTTTATTTCTTCCGGGTAAATGATTCCAAAGGATAATGGATGAACAGTAAAAAGCTCTTTAAGAAGTTTAAATCTTCTCTTTGTATGTGTGTAGGGACTAAGGCCTGTACCGTTACACTGACCTTAAAACTCATAGAACTGTGGCCGGGTTGGCTCAGGTAGAGCAGGCGCACATATACTGAGAGGTTTATGCCTCGACGCAGAGGTCCAGGGCTCGAATCCGACCTGTGACGATTACCCCCCCCCCCAAAAAAAAAAAAAAAAATACTCATAGAACTATTAAACCGCCCTTATTGCGTACCTACAATCACTTTTAACAGGCATAGTTAGAGTTTACTGGATGTGTATCTGCCTACAACTAAGATTCTGTACCAGAGCCAGTATGTAATATGAATAATGATGTGGCACTAAGTTCACATCCAGGGACAAGAATAACTTTCCCCTAATAACATACATTTTCATTGAGACTCCTTTGCTGCCCGCCAAAGGTCACTGTCATCAGTAAATGTGTGATAGTGGGTGTCACATCATAATTTGTCTCAGTATTCTACAGGTTTGGGACTAGATGAGGAATACATATCCTGGAGCTGTCCTTCAGAGAAATGTAGCTAGCTATTGTACTGAAGTTAGACTCTAACAATTTTACAATACGTAGAGGGCGTACTGGGGCTAAAGGTTTGTAGTTTGTCATGTAGAGTGTATAAAGTTTAAAGATTAGCAATCAGCAAGTTGTCACACAAACCATCTTCATAGTGCTGATTAATGTGAATTATCACCTGAAGTAAGACCATGGTGGAGACAAATGGCCTCAATCTAACCAGCAATGATATTTTTAGTGCAACTGCTGCTTAAAACTGAGGCCAATTCTTCATTGTTCCTGTTCCTGTCCCAAAGAAGCTCGAGCCCCTTGACCTAATTTTGTTGAAAGTTGTTTTGTTAAAAGTAATCAATTTGAAATGGACATTTTCCCCCATCCTTTCCACATCTTGTCCTATCAGAACCTGTTGTTGATGCAGTCAATCTGGTGTCACTGCTCATCTCTTGCCATGTCAGTGCATGAGCACTTGATTGGTGAAGGATCAACATTACACATGGACTAGATAGATAGATAGATAGATAGATAGATAGATAGATAGATAGATAGATAGATAGATAGATAGATAGATAGATAGATAGATAGAGACCGAGTATCGGCCCGTTTTTTGGCAGTTTGCAGATTATCTGTATCGGCGTTTTATTTGATATAATATTTATTTGATAAAGTTAATAAATTAAAAGTAGTTTCAAAAAAATTCCACCAGAGACTGCAGTCTGTAAACTAACTGTTTAACTAATTTTGATTATTTATGTATACTTGGTTAAATTTAAGGAAGCTATTTTTGTATTTATTTATTTTTGTATGTTACTGTGTCTTATGTTGAAAGATGTATTAAATAATTGCTTAAAGCATTACAACAAAGTTTTGTGTTGGTGTATGAAACATTCCAAAATCTTAATTTTGACTTAAAGATTTTCATTTTCACTGTAAATACATATTGGTTCCAAAAATTGGAACAGTTTCATTAACTACTAATAATTGATATTGGTATCGGCCAAGAAAAAAACAGTTTCGGTCCATCCCTAGATTATACAACTGATTAGACATCATCCAACCTCCTACGTTAACTGTATCGACAGTGTATCGACAGTACAGCTGTATGCAGTTCAACTGCAAGCTCGTCTAGATGTCTGATTTATGTTCAGGGCTTCATATTGATCAGCTGTGTGTGAGACTGGCTTTAGCTCTCACCATTGATCTGAGCTGATACCTAATCAATACCCATGGAGCAGCAAGACTTAGCTTCAGGGATTCATCTGGAATCAAACAGCTTCACGCTTACAGAGGTAAGAGCACAGAGGACAGAGCTAACATACCGTGCAGGGAGGGGATGGACAAAATAATTTAAACATATAATGAAAATGATATTTAAGTCACCATTACAAATGAAAGAAGAACTCAGAAGCAGTATGTTTTCAGTCTTTAGGGGGGGATGGATGATGATGGACTTCTGAATGTTTTTGTGTTTTTGTAAATAAATTTGTAATGAGGCAATGTGATGGGGTAGCATGACTCAACTCACTAATTGAAAGAGATGGGAGTATTTGATGATAAATCCACTACTCAAACATTTTCCCAGGCCAAAGCATACAGCAAATGGTTGACTGTTAGAGCGTAGAGAAACAATGGGGTCATTCTTTACTCTGCTGGTGTGCAGTCACCTTAGCGTAATGGTAATGATGTTGGACCTTCTCCATCTTCTGGGACCCAGTAAAACAATGGCCACTTCCACAATGGTGAAGTGTGCAGGCCCATTCATTAGGCGCTGAGCCAAGCTTCCAGAACATAACTGAACCAGATGACCTGGGGGGGTTTATTCTGCCATCCATGAAACAAGTGACCACTCCTGTGACGGATCCGCCTACATATAGTCTCGCATTGTCAGACCTATTTCCACAGCACTGTGTAGTAAGGTCTGGCTCCTCCACACATATATTTCTGGGTGGGAGAAAAAATGCTCTGGTTTTAATTTCTTTAAACCAATAACAATCGTCTTGGGCGCCGCTAAACTCTGGACGCAGTGATGATGGTTCTGTAAAATGGTCCCAGGAAGGAATTTGTTTCGGTGGAACATTCGCACCCCACAAAAGAAATGGCACATACAACATTGAATGAAGTTAACTGTTCACACAAAATAGTAATGTGAGCTATTTAAATTGGCTGGTTAAACGTAGTTTGCTCTTACCAGTGTATCACCATTTGTAACGTTACTTGGTCCACAGAAATCCCACCAATAGGTCCCAAATGTCCCAGTTAGAGAGGAAATGCCGTAAACATATTCTTTGTAAATCTTTACAATCATTCCCTGAAAGAACCAAGCAGGCCTTCCTTGTTGCATGATCCAAATTTTCTTTTAAACTTGCCATTTTCTTGTAATTCTTGTAATTGTAATTGCTAGCTCACTCTCTCACACACACACACACACACACACACACACACACACACACACACACACACACACACACACACACACACACACACACACACACACACACACACACACACACACACACACACACACACACACACACACACACACACACACACACACACACGGCCAACAGTTCACCGGCTTACGCAGCCTGTGGAGATCTGGCAATGCGAGACAGATAATAACATAACAGTGTCTGTAGTATTATCCCACAATCTCTCTTCCTCACGATTCGATTCCGATTCAGAGGCCAACGATTTGATTGTAAACCGATTATCGATGCAACAATTATTTTTATGTACATTTCCATGCATGATTTTAAAAATATACATATAAATCTGAGTTTGTTACTCAGAGTTTGCTAATCACTTCCTAGACAAAGCTTAGATTTTGACGTATACAGTATTTGTCACACACAAGTTGTAATGAAATGTTTAGTCTACTGAGGGTTTTATTGTGTAGTCGTTCCATGCTGAAGCCTTCAACAGTCTTGTGAAAGTCCCCTTCTCTCCCAGTAATCCTCCAGGTCAGAGGCTCAGTCATGTTTAAAGGTGGAGAATTGGCTTCTTAGAACATGATACATGAGATGGTCAGATGTAATGTGATAAAGTAGATCAACCTATATGTGTTTTGCCTAATTGTTTTATGTATGTCTTATTAGATCATGTGTATATATGCAAAATGTAATTTTTTTTCCCTTTTGGCCATTTTTGTGTGTTTTTTTTCTTCACTCTTGCCTAAACTCTAAGTTGTTGTCCATTATCCCATCCTCTTTCAGTCACTCTGTTTTCTGATTTGTACTTTTCTGGAGAGAGTAACTTTTAAGTAAAAATCAACACATTTTAAAAAAAAAGAAATCGATTATTAACTTATCAGAATCGTTCTAGAGAGAATCGCGATGCATCTAAGAATCGATTATTTTTCCCACCCCTACAACATAGTGTTGGGCGGTATGACCAAAAATTTGTATCACGGCATTTTTTTTACGATTCTGGCGGTTTCATCACGGTATTTTCTTTCTTTTGCATGACTGGGCATTTATATAGGTTTATAATGGCTTATTATACTGTCAGGAGTACATAGAATTAAAAAATAATTTCAATGTCATCATGTTTACTAAAAGCTTGGCTCCACAACATTATACAATAACGTTATATGAAGTAGAATGCATGAAAATGTTATAGAATCTACTGTAAACTATTTTTATCGTGCAAACTGCAAAGTAGTAAAAATAAACTTAAATTAAAGAAATACACATACATAGCAACAACTTTAACATTGCTCCCTTTTCTAAACAAAATAGGTGGAGCTTAAGATAGCTGAATAAACCACAGGTAACGTTAGGTTGTTGTGGAAATGTGGGCGACTGAACGTAGCGCCGCTGTCAGCTTGCTTCAGTGTTGGTATAATGTTTAGATACTAGTTTGGCAGAAGACAAGACGTATCTTAAATCCAGTGTTTGAATCACTGCTCTGAACCGTTTTACTCAACGGTCTGTAGAGGGACCGTAGGTGGATTGTTATTGCGTTTGTAATGTCGGTCCGCTGCATGCTTGAGGTGACAGAGTAACGTTAGCATGACAAGCAACGACAGTGCTAAATGAAGTACGATTTTTTTATTTTGATTAAAAAACTTGGGAACAGCAGACGGTTCCTCTCTTGGGCACACGTTCTGCTTTTTCTCCGGTCTTTCTTCATCCTCTATCTTTCTTCTCTGTTCTTGAATGTGCAGTAGCGACCGGAGCCTCTCCCAGCTTAACAGAGGCTTATGCTATCTGGCTAGCTAGCAGCTATAATGTTACCCAGCATGCCGTTTGGCTGTGTAAATTTGTAAATGTACAATTATTAGTGTTACAAATTGCAGTAAACAGGGGTCCCTTGCTGTTCACCTCTGCAGTAGCGCTCTTTGTGGCAATGTGTCAGTATTACAGTATATGAAAAATTCATATCATATGGAAGATCTATACCGGTATTGGTTTAAACCAGTTAACCGCCCAGCAATAATCCCACATATTGGAAAATCCAGGGATGTATTCTCAAACTAAAAATCGTATACTGCCTTTTTAAGACAACAGAGCTCCAGAAGAGACAGGCAGCACCGGAACAAAAAGATCCAAAACACATAATTCACTTGGTGGTTTCTGTGACATGAGAAATATCTTGGATGAGTAGTTATTTAATGTGGCCCAGGACACAGTCCCGTTATCACCGCTATAAAAATGTGAAAACATGTGGCTTAGACCACCTCCGAATGTGGTTTTAGTGATCGGATCTCAATGTGTCTTAAGAGTTTTTTCACGTGTACCTAGAGCTATCCACTTCGGATCGGATCTTAATACCGGGTGGAAAAAGGGTCAATATATCAGCTTTTGGAGGTTTCAGGATTGGCCTAGAAATAAAGGAACCCTGGGAGATAGAGGAAAGGCACAGCATGAGCTGCTTTCAAAGCCATGAGATGGCAGGTGAATGGTTTCTACTCTGCCAGGTCAGATCAGAAGGAGCTTATTAAAAACGACCAAAAATAACAGACAGGATGTACCAGAGAAGTGTAGAACGAATGAGCTGATTGTCGGTGAGCAGAGTGACATGCCAGAGGGACTGAGCAGCCAGTATGGCCTTATTTCATCTCCGACACCCTCCCCTCCTTTCTCACACATCCTCAATTACACTCTTCTTTCTTTCCCTGTTGTCTGAAGCTGTGACGGATCATCACTGGAACATAAACCAAAGGAAGTGCTCAGTAAATGGGAGGAAGCTTCAGGGGAACACCATGCATGGTGGACTTTTCCATGTGACTTAGCAGCAGGCACCGTTTGTGTGTGTGTGTGTGTGTGTGTGTGTGTGTGTGTGTGTGTGTGTGTGTGTGTGTGTGTGTGTTTGTGTGTGAAAAAAAGACAAAGGATCTGCATTGCAAATCGTCCAGCACCAGAGCTGCCAAGTGGCATCCACAACAAATACAAAAGAGGGACCCAAATAGAGCACTCCCGCTTCCAGCCGAGGCAAAATAATGAAGCCACAACACGATTTACAGCAGCATGATGACATTTACGAGGATCAAAATGCCAAATATGATTATAAAAATGCCACTTTGGGCTATTGTCATAGGAGTCTATGCAAAAGCGTTGGTGCATTTTTAATAAAAACCTTTTGTCCTGTAAAAAATAGCAGTTTCCATCACGTACTTGTAGGCGCATCTTGAAGTAACGCATTAGAAAAGCTGTATGGAAACGGCTAAATTTGATAAAACTTCAATCAATTGTGAAAAATAGATTTTTTGCTGGCTTAAGGTGGTTTCGTGGAAACCAAACGACGCTGCAGCCGTTTCTATTCGCTCCAAACCAGTTGACGGAAATGTGCTTAATTCACATTTCTTTTTTGGGACATTTCAAAAGTTTGCTTAAAATTTGCTTGACAATTGAATGGAAACAATACTAATAACTATGATTTCTGTTATTTCTCTCCGACTGCCTGTCAGGTTTTCACACACTGAGGAACTGGACTCCCAAATGCACGACTCACAGGCAAAGTAAAGTTCAAGCTGTTTATTTGAACTAAGTTCAAATACTCAGAGGCGAAAATCCCTCTGCAGAGCTCAAAGTCAGGAGCATAGCAAAAGGTTAGCTGGTAAGGTAAGGTAAAGCTGGCAGATTTTCTCTTCTGCCGTAAATGCAGATGAATGTCTTCAGTACCAGGAGGTCTGTGTTTATCCTCCGGTAAAACTCCCGCTGGATGACTCGCTTCAGGAGGGTTGAAAATCTGAAACTTTCTCTCTCCATCTGGAGGTCAAAGCAGAAGTAAGTGCACCTGAAATGCCAATAGCAATCCCTAGTTGCACAGGAACATTAGGACTTAGGAAACATTTGGAAAATGACTATAACTATGGCTAATGTTTTTGCAGAGTCAGGTGTAAATTGAAGCTAAGAACATCACACAGAAGTTATATGAATATTGTGTTTTCATGTATTATGACGTTATGTGATCGAACAGAGGAAACTTGTTACTGGCTACAAATTGGCTGAACTAGCCTGAAACCAGAGTTTGGAGTATAATTCAGAGCCTAGATCTGGGAAGGTAACAGGTAGATCAAAGTTGAACCAGGAAGTAAATTTGTTGTGTTATAATTATACTATTCACAGATGTTTTCTCCTTCAAATTAGATAGCCTGGAGGTTTAATTACAGCCTGTCTGATCATCTCAATGTTTCTTGACATATCAGATTTACTTTTAGCAATGTCACCGTACTGCCAGACCACAGCAATTATGCTGCATTCACACCAAATCAGGTGAAAACACCTGAATGTGGGTTGTGCGTTGCTAGGCAATAGCCTACTGAAAAAAACCCCGCAGTGGCTGCGCAACAAAAATAGTTGACAAAGAATAAACTTTTGGCAAAACCACAACCCGATGTCACGCTGCGGTGGCCAAAAACGTAACCTACCGGTGATCAGATAAAACACAATGGAGACACAAATGGGCCATGTTGTCGCTCATTTCCGTTTTTGCTTTTGCGTTTGTGTTGTAGCTTTTGTATTTGTGTTCTGGCGTTTACATTTCTGTTGAACCGTCTCGGCCACCGTAGTATGGCACGTGGCGGAGGACGGAAAAAAAAACACAGCGAAGCCAGAACACTGCAGCACAGACACATCTTATGGAAAATCAAAATTTGCCAGTGACAAAAAAAAAAAAAAAACTTTCAGTGAACGGAAATTGACGGTGAACAATTGCCCATTGACGTTACTGTGCAGCTTGTATCACTTAATACTGGACCATTGTCAAAGATGGTTGTTCCCATCAGTCACTTGGACACAGAAACATGGGAAAATAGGGTCCAGCTTGAAAAATACACGTTACCCTTTAAACTCTGCAGTGTTCTAACTCTAATAAGAAACCACTAGGTCATTATTGAGCAGGTTAATGCATGACACGCCTGGAGCACTAAAGTGAACAAGTAAAGAGCTTCACTTCAAAGGCTAAGATGACCGTATCACTACTGGGAATATCTGGGGGGATAATGGATAAGGGATGGACATGGGAGCCCTGAGAGCCCACAGAGGGATCCAAAAGGCTAGGGATGTGGGCCTCTCTATCTTTGTTAGTGTGTGTGGGCATATTTGTGTGTGTGTGTGTGTGTGTGTGTGTGTGTGTGTGTGTGTGTGTGTGTGTGTGTGTGTGTGTGTGTGTGTGTGTGTTCCTCTGCAATGCACCATCCCCAATCCTGAAGCTGAGTTCAAAGGAGGACATTAGGCGGTGGGATGGTGTGTGTGAGTGTGTGTGAGAGCCAAACAATGAGTACAAAGTAGCTTAGCTTTACACCTCCAAAAGGAGTCTTTAAAGTGAACAAAATGCTACTTAACCCAAAAAGGTTAATATGTCCCTTTTACTACTGTACCTCTAATGTACGGCAAGACATACAAGTCATATTCACAGTTTGATGAAAGCTAAGATAGACTGTTTGCCACTAGAAAGGTATTAACTATAACTCTGGCCCAATCAGTCCCATCCACCTTTGAAATGATGGATATGATGCAGTTTGAACAACCGATCAATAGTATAGTTTTCTATGGAAAAACTATATTATAATGATATGTTTATCAGATTCAATACACTTTGTAGGCTACATGGGTAGGATCAATCATCACCTGGTGGGGTACTCCAGTGATGGTGAAGTATGGTCTGAATCAAGCTGAATCCTACATTCCTTTCTTTTGTTACAGAAAGCAGAAGTGAGCCAGAGAGCATTAAACACTGCATGTCAGTCTGCTTTGAAGTTACCCTTTAAGGCTTCCAGTCACACCCGGCACCACGAGGGGCCAAAAGGGGGCTTTGCCCCCTCAGTTGTATTTTCTGCCCCCTGGTTCAACATCGACCATAAAACGTACAAACACAATTACTATTACAAGGTCTCTATGGCGTCTTTATCGCAGGGGACTTTCAACTACTAACAATGTAATCCCATCTGTGGCGATATTTGACACAGAGAGCAACCGCTACCGCTGTCCTATCACTTCACTACTAGCCTATGTCTATTAGGGCTGTCAATCTTCCTCTATAACACCATTCAAATTTAATTTGTTATTTTTTTAATATTTGAATAATATTTGAATATTTAATGCTCAAATGCAGCCTGTTATTAATATGTACTACACTACTATAGGCTACACTTGGCTCATGCATCGTCAATGCCACTATAAGCATGTGGTTGTTGTTACACGTTCTGTCCACTAGAGGGACTTCTAACATCAGCCTGACCTTGAAGGGGACCTACGTCATGGAGCATTGCATTTCCGACACGCCGCTCTGTTTCCATTTTCCACCACGAACAGACAGCGACAAACACAAATCCTCAGAGAACTCTGTAATGAAATATTATCTAACAAGTGTAATGAAGCGGCTCTGTTGTAAAGGCTAACGGTGCTCGGTTAGCACAATGACCGTGTTAGAAAGCACAGCCGAGACATTTTGTCACAAACTAACGTTAAGTAACAACAGTGTTAGCCACGAGGCTAACGGCATTGATAACTAAGCCAAACGTGCTGCCACCCACTACTATTTTAGTGATTTATAAGCAACCTGTTTCTTGCAGATTGTCTCACGTTACTGAGAATAAAGCTGTTAGAAGGTAATATATGACGTCAAAGCTAACTCTGACAGCTGTAGGGCAGCTAACATTAACTTTAGCTGTCTCCATGAAGCTCCCAGCTAAGCTAACGTAACTACAACTCGCGACGATTTTAAAGTCATGTAAAACTATTTCCGATTCTTCTTCCGATTACCAGCCGCAGCCTGTCTTCCCCCCACCACCTTATTGTTCATCAGACGTGACATGACAAAAGCATTTCGTTTTTACGTGCTGGTAGGCCAAGGCGAGAAGAGGAAGATTAGCTAACGTTAGCCATCTTCATCACATTTGAATAGTAATTGCAGCATTTGAAGTGTATTGATTGTTTTACTATTCAAATTATATTCGACTTTTGGAATTTGTTCCAACAGCCCAAATGTCTATGACTTTAACCCCCTTATAAAAGCCGCTGTGCTGCACTCAGACCACGGACGGAGAGGAGGAGGGGAGGAGAGGAGAAGAAAGGAGAGGAGAGGAGACGAGTGAAGACGAGGAGATATAAGATGTGATAAGAAAAGAGACAAAAAGGAAAAGGAAAGGAAAATGGTAGGGCTGTCTTTGACTAAAGAAATTCTTAGTCGACTAACACTCATATACATATGTATATACATATGATTTTGTCGACTAATCAATTAGTTGATTTAATTAATAGATCTGAAAAACTGAGTTTCTCCACAAAGAATCATGCAAAAGCAACACTTTAGATATTTATCAGAGATGTGCTCAGAAGTTTCTTGAAAATAAGTCATTCAGCATTATAAAAGCATAACAAAATGACTAATGGACTAAAGAAATCTTATCGGACTGAGACCAAAACGACGGATTAGTCGACTAACCGACTCAGAGATACAAAGAGAAAAAGGTAGTGAAATAGCAGGAAAAGGGAAAGAAAAGAGAAATGGAAAAAGCAGCAAGGAAGAATGGGAAGGAGGGGAAGAAGTTGTTTCCTGTTTTTAATGGTGCTGAAGAAACAGAACAAAAAGAGTGGAAAGGTCAGAGGAAAAAATCTGTGTTTAGAGCTTTACTTCAACTAATACAGCAGCACACACACACACACACACAAACACGGGAGAAAGTGAATTGATGAATAATTCACTGAAGCTCATTGATCTTTGTCTCTCAGTCTCCAAACAGCAGCAATCTGATCCCGGTGTTATATGCAGAGTTAGCTCCCGAGATAGCTGCACACATTCCCATGATGCATTTGAAAAACACAAAGGACAACATGTCCTGTTTTCTCCTCACCATGCCTACAAATAGCTCCATTAGACATATGTTCATCACATTAAAATTCTTGCTGAGTTATTACAGGGACACATTACATCATAAACTGCAGGCCCACAACGCACTATGTTGCCAATTAGAGAGACAGAGCTGCTGTGAAATACATTTTGACAGTATAATATGTCCAAACAATATAACTTGTATTGACTTCAACAATCACTACAAACAATATGTTTGTTATTGCCTTACAACTATCTGCAAACTATGCCTCTATGTGGAGCATTAAATACTCCGGCAGAGCAGGATTATGTAAAAGTGGAGGGTCTGACACAGTTAATAGGTAAGCTTGCTCTGTTCAGGACTCTCCATCTCTTTGGTTCCTCAATGTCTCAGTTCTGCAAGTCAAGTTAGCCATAGGTAAACGGCACAAATGTCAAAATTCCACAAAAGTTGAAGTTGACACAAAGGATTAGCATCTTATGAGAAAATCAGGAAGATTCAAGAGTAAAGTTGTTTTGTTGATAAACTGTGTGTAAAATGAGCGGTGACGTTAAATCACCGGTTTCAGGTAACGGCACTCTACTGTACCGTCTATTTGCTGGATGGTTTCAAGGTAACGGTCGGTAGCTAACATTAGCAGATAAGCCTGTTGACAGCAATGTTATTGTTCATATTTTGGCACAATGTTTCTGACCGTAGTAGTGGTCATGGAGACTGAAAGTGTAATGTGAGAGACGGTGTAGTATCTGTGGTTATTGGTGGTGGCACCAGTGATATTTCAGACCGTAGCACAAAGGTCTGGGGCACCTGGATAAGGCTCAGTCCTTGTCGCAGCAGTGTGGGTTCGACTCCGACCTGCGGCCCTTTGCTGCATGTGATTCCCCCTCTCACTCCCCCACTTCCACATATTTAGCTATCTTATATAATAAAGGCCTAAAATGCCCAAAGAAATAATCTTATAAAAAAAACAAGGTCCGTGCTTGAGCTTCAGAATCCTCTGGGATATGTACGTTAGCTTGCGTGGACGCTACAGTACTACATGATCAATAAAATAGCTAACTTAAGCTACTGACAAGCTATTTGTTTCAGAAAACAGCAACAATTTATAGGAGTAGTTAAACTAGTAACACTACTGCCCAACACTGCTTGCAATACAAGTTGGATTTAGTGCCGTGATGCCGTCGGCACAGGTTGTTAATATCAGCTACTTTTTAATTTGCCAGCAGGTGACATAGTGACAAATGCCGGTTTAACCGGTCAGCATAAATTCAAACCGGTTTAGCCTTGTACACTGGACTGGAACAGTGAAACTGGAAAACGGCCCAACTCCAGATTGGAGTCAGGGATGACTTTGCTCAGTCTGTGGCCACTCGGATCGGGATATCAGTAGGTGGATGGATAGTTGGATGATATGTTGGAAATTATTTCTGATAGTGTCTCCAGTCCTAGTATAATTAGGGTTGGGCATCGAGAACCGATTCCTACTTGGAATCGTTTCAAAAATTACGATTCCATTGGAATCGTTTCTTTATTGGAATCGTTTGGAATCGTTTAGAGGATTTGGTTTCAAATCCGATCATCGCTTCCCAATTTAATATGCACAAGTTTTGGTTTCCGAAGCGGCCAGGCTCTTGTTGTGTTGCAGCCATGGAGCACTGTAAGAAGCGCTCTAGTGGGGCTTTATTTTACATTGAAAAATCGGTAAAACTGCAAACCACCATTGAATCAAAATAAAACGTTCCTCTTATTTCTGAAAATAAGCATGTTACCCGTTTAAACTCCACCCCTCAAAGAATCGGAATCAAGAATCGATAAGAACCGGAATCGAAAGGAAGAATCGGAATTGGAATCAGAATCGTTAAAATCCAAACGATGCCCAACCCTAAGTATAATGCCTATATTGCATACACATTTTGTCATATTGCAGCTGAGAGTACAGACTTGCAAATATACAGTAAAAGATTGTGAGGAGCTTTAGTATGTGTTAGATCAAACACTAACTTTGAGTCCTCATATTTTTGTCATTTTGCGCTGCGTTATTGTTATTGTGCATTACATCAGTAATGCCATTTATTTATTAAGTGTTAGTACGCTCCGTGAAACTGAGTCCAGCGCGAGGGAGATCCAACTCAGAGGAGGAGAGGTTAGTGAGGCCAGCGTCTCCACAGCAGGTGACAGTGCGCACGGATCCGCTGTGCCACGCATGGATGAAATAATTAAATAGTAAATAGGACTACAGTAACAGAAATATGACAGTCAAGACTGCCCAGTGATTGGTGGACCGGGTACACCTTGTTCACTTAATAGCCTACTAATCATCCACGGGATCAATTACCCATCACATGAGTTTGCCCACCCGACACAGCGTTTGTTCCTGGGGAGAAGGATACCTGCGTCCCGCCTCCTGTGTGCCATGAATGTCTGAGCCTCAGCAACTACTAACTATAAAGATACAATTTGCCTGTTCCCAGCATTAGCACAACATTTTACGATGGTTAGCTTGTTACCTGTGACAATATATGCCCTATTTAACGTCTCTTTCACATTAGCAAGTGACTGACCTATTTGGGTGTGTTTTGAGATGCCTGATGAAGTTCGACGTTGTTGAGCCGGCATCATTTATCATGGTGCCACACACCTTGCATGTAGCTGTTCGCTTACATCCACTGTTTACGAAGTTATTGAAATCAAAACTAATGACAAAAGGCACAACTCCGGGAGGACTTGGTGTCGCCATCCTCAATGCATTTTTTGATATGTGAGTGCGCGCACATAAGGCATAGCACATGCGTTACGTTGCATATTATGGCAAAGGTCAGGGGACATGCAGCTCGTCATACGTTTCCCTAACGTCTATGTGCCAATAAAAGAAAATAGAAATACATGAATAAATTTAGATTTAAAAAGCAATAATTGCATGTAAACAGGTTGTTGATGAGTCTCGAAGCTCGAGTCTGAGTCAAGTCTGAAGTCAGCTGTTTGTGCGACTTAAGTGAGACTGTACAACCAGATGGAGCTCACAGATTGGCTATTAAAGGTACACTATGTAATATTTCTGCATTAAAATGACTATACCTATATTGTTGAGTTCAATTTCAATTTTATTTGTTGTATATAATCATAACAAGAGTTATCTCAGGACACTTTACAGATAGAGTAGGTCTAGACCACTCTATAATTTACAAAGACCCAACAATTCAAGTAATTCCCCCAAGAGCAAGCACTTAGTGTGACAGTGGTGAAGAAAACTTCCTTTTAGGGAGGAACCTGGGACAGACCCAGGCTCTTGGTAGGCGGTGTCTGACGGTGCTGGTTGGGGGTGTGATGAAGAATGGCAATAATAGTCATAATAAACATAATGGACCAAGAGCATAGCAGGACGTAGCAGGACATAGCAGGACGCAGCAGGACACTGCAGAGCGTAGCAGGGTGTAACAGGGCATAGCAGGGCGTGGAGCGGGACAGCTGCAATCATGATTTAGGTGCCACCCTAATCCAAGGAAACATGCCGGGCAAAAGAAACACATAAGGACTCCGGGGAATAAGCTAGGTTAGTAACAAGCACTTCTGGGACAAGGATGCACACAGATGGAAAGAGAGAGGAGAGAGAAGCTCAGTGTGTGTGTCAAAGGAAGTCCCCCAGCAGTCTAAAACTATAACAGCATAACTAGGAGAGACAGGTTAAGGAGAGGAGCCTGGTTGGGCTAGAACTCTCCCCTGCTGGGCTTGCTCGCTGACGGGAGGGCTACAAATCAAAATCAAAATTTAAAACTTTAAAACTACAACTCCCATAATTCCATGCAACTTCAAAACGTCATCAAAATCGTGTTTACATCCATTGTTCTTCCATTGTTTTGATTGCGAGACCCCTAGCGCCAGAAAATTACATATTATACATTTAACAGTTTGGATTTGAAACACACACACACACACACGTCCTATGTATTATCTCCAGATATGAAGATGTTCCTGCAATATTTTCCCTCTCTCTCTATCTTCTCCTCTCTACAAACACTTCATCAAGCCCAAGCTGCATGTGTGTAAACCCAACTATCAGCATTCCTGACAGAGAACACATTGAGAAGCACACACAGCCTGGAGGCACATGCCTTTCAGTGCAAAACCAGTGCATACTGCTGCTATAAAACAATTTGTTACACACATATTTACCGGCACAGAGATCGAGGCAATCGGCATTACTGCAACAGTGTCACAACTGCCAAAAGATAATCATATGTGTTTGTGGGTGCTCACTAGCTAGTACTTAAGCAGGAGTCTCTGGTTCATAGCTGGGACTAATGTCAGTAATTGTCTTGGTCAAGAACTTTGAAATGTTCTGCAGTGGTTTATAAACTTTGAGCTGAATGTGTGCAGCAATAATGCCTGGTGGGTTTTGTCTTTTCATGGAATTTGGTGACAGAAAGAAAAATATGACTAATGCCACATTTTTGGAAATACATATATTCAACATCTTTTAAAAATGGAAATCTCAAGTCTGTGTTTCAAGTACAGAGCCGGGTTAGGGTTAGTCAGGGTGCGGTTGGCCTAGCTTTGCATAAAGACTGTGTTCAAAAACCCACCTGCCAACCG
Source organism: Zingel zingel (assembly GCA_023566125.1). Taxonomy (NCBI): domain Eukaryota; kingdom Metazoa; phylum Chordata; class Actinopteri; order Perciformes; family Percidae; genus Zingel; species Zingel zingel. The sequence continues at coordinate 2,435,576 of CM042336.1, read as the reverse complement.
CTGTTCAGCTCACTGATTAACATGTTATATCCTGTTTGATAAATATGTTATGATTGTGATTGGTTTACAGAAATGCAAACAACCCACATTGTTTTGTTTTTCTATCATGGATGTATGTGTAGCCAGACCTTACTGCACAGCGCTGTGGAGATAAAGATCTCATGTTGCTTTACTTTAGCTCAGGGTTGGCAGTTTCACAGCGTTAGGTTGAACTGTACACAAACAGGCAGAACCTTTTTGATCAGAGCTCTCCTAATCTATATCAACGACATTTCATTTCCGGGATTTTTCTGGTGCCGCCGGAGGTTCCGCCGGTTGTCCTTCATTTTCGGACGGATGTCCGTCCCCTTCCTCTTTCTTTGTGTTGGCGTTCTAACCTCTGGTGGATTTGTGAGGACTCTGGTTAACTGCTCCTCAGATCTCTGCAGGGTAAATCCAGACAGCTAGCTAGACTATCTGTCCAATCGGAGTTCTCTGTTGCACGACTAAAACTACTTTTGAACGCACACATGTTCCACCAAAACAAGTTCCTTCCTGAGACTGTTTAGCAGAGGCACCGTGGCTCCGTCCGGAGCTTAGCGCCGCCCAAGATGATTGTGATTGGTTTAAAAAAAATGCCAATAAACCAGAGCCCATTTTTCTCCCATCCCAGAATACTGTGCGGAATAGCCAGACCTTCCTTCGCAGCGCTGTGGAGGAAGGTCTGGCAATGCGAGACTAGAGCTCTCCTGATGTGACTTGTGGCATCAATCAGAGCTGACATTAACAGGCTATTCTACCATCATCTATCCCTATCAGTCACTGATAATTATTCCCAGTGGTGAAGGGGCTCAATATGTCTCAGCTAAGGATGTAACAGAACTAAACACTAACCCAGTTAGTGATAAACACATGTGCAATTACTTTTTTCTGGAATTAAAAGACTGTAGATTGATTTCTCTCAGGGTGTGTTCATGTCAAGCCTGTTCTTAGAGTTTTATTTAAGCCCTGCACCACTCCTGTGGTTTGACCAGGTAAATAATGTCAAACAAAGGTTGTATTAAACAACCACACAGAGACGCCTGTAAATGTACCCTGGAACTCCAGAGATCTCGCGAGAGCACAATTTGAATTTGCCCAGCGAGTCACTCTGGCATTGAGTAATGACGCTGATTAACTATGCCCTTGTAGCCGAGCTGCACCAATCACATTGGTGTATCTGATATAGGCGGGCTAAACAGATGACGGCAGTTTAATCTACCAGTTAGCTCCGCTGGTAGCTAAGCATATGGGGCTGTGGATACGTCACCCCGTGTATTGTTGTGATTGGTCATAGGGTTATCCAATTGCACGCAGTGAGATTTTCAAACACATGCTTGGTGCTGCCTCTCAAGTTGGGCCATTTTCATTACTCAATGCCAGACCCTTAATCTTTTGGATTTGGGTCTGGATTTCCAGGCTACTGTAAATACACATCTCAGTTTTTTTTTAATTCTCAAACAGAGAGGTGTCTTTTTAACCTGAACTGAGGGCTGGCATTTTATTCAGGAATCCTACGGGGTCACACAGGATTTGGGTAGGATGCCAGGACATACTACATTGTGTTGTTGTGATTAGGGTGGATCAGGAAAAGCAGTTGCAAGGAATCTTTGGGGCAATTTTTGCTTTAGGACATAATCTAAACTAGAGAACTCACATTGGATCAGCTATGCTGGTAGGATAGCAGGACACTTCCAATAAATTGTCAGGATCAAGCAGCAACTTTGGGTCTGAAAAGTGAAACTAACGCTGAAGCTCCTTAAAGCTGCATTCTCTCTAACTTCCAGCAGGGGGCAGCTCACCTGGCTCCAAAAAGAAGTCTGTTTCTATAGAAGTCTATGAGAAAACGAGCCTACTTCTCACTTAATGCATTACCTCAATAAACATTTTCATAGAGTTTATAGTCTCAATTGCTAGTTTCAAGTCTTCTTCAATACAGCACGATGTTCATTTAGTAAATGGTGTTCCCATTTATTTTAAAATAGAGTATAAAGCAGGAATCAGGACTTCATGCTTAGCAATGCTAACCATGCTAACACTGGGGACATTAATAGAGACCTGAACTTGTTTGGTCGTTGTCCGTGTTTTCATCTCAAACTTAGACCTAAAAAAAAGTACAAAAGTCCCAACAACCCAAAGGGTGACGTCACCAATGCTAGGTCTGTTAGTTTTACAGTCTGTCGGGAAAAGCCAGCTCCAGAAGTGGACGAGAAACTGGAATAATTATCATCAATAGTTATCATTATAACAAACCATGGCGTTATGTTTCTATTCGATAAACATGAATTCAGAAAGCAACTGAAAAAACATCTTTGGTTCACACATTACTACTACTACATACGATTAAACAGTTAAAAGTTCTCTGATCGCAGCTTCTTAAATGTGAATATTTTTTGTTTGTTTCTTCACTCCTAACCCTGAACCTAACCCTAGTAAACTGAATACCTTTGAGTTGTGGACAAAAGACATTTGAGGACATCATCTTGGGTTTCAGGAAACAAATTTTCACCATGTTATAGACCGAACAACTAATCCATTAATCCAGAAAATAATCCACACATTAATCAACAATGCAATATTGTTAGTTGCAGCCCTTGATTGAACACCCAGTTGCAGCCAGACAATCTTGTATACTGTGCTTTAAAGTAAATAAAACAAACTCTACATGTGAACCACCACTGTATAGGTTCTTATACATCCCCTCTTCAAAATGAAATTATAGCTAGACAGCTACATTGAAACTTTGTGTGTACACAGACACACCTGATACTGCTCATCAGGACCAACTTGCCCCTACATATGGAGACCGGCTGTCATCGTACACAGGTAGAGATCTGCTCATGTCCACTCACACATTCATGCCACATTCTTCAAAAGTTGAAAAGGTCAAACTTTAAAAGACACCACAAAGAAGAAAGACAAACGTCCCAGACAAACAATGTCCCTTGTTTGTCTCTTTGGCTTGCAGTTTCCAGCAGTGTGCTGATGGATTTCTGCCATCTTAACTGCCAGACACACTGCAGTACTCTCATTAACAGCTCCAGCAGTGCTGTGCACCATCCATGTCTCTCCTCATTAAAACCGAGGCCCATTCATGTTTGTTAGTTTGAAGAGTTAGAGTCATTAATAAGCTGCAGACATTTAGACATTTCTGTAGTTTTTGTTCATCAAGTGGGAGGAACATCATAGCTGTCATAAACTCCTGATATCTCTGACTCAGGATAACAACCAGGAGGCAGATGTGTCTTACTTAACGGTCTAAACGCTATGAAATAACGCAACATTACATCATAAAGGATCGTTAGCTAGCTAGTTAGCATATAGTCTTGCTTTGCCAGACCATCCACACACTGCGGAGCGGAGGAGCGTCTGGCTACTCCACACAGCATTCCTGGATGGAAGATAAACGTGCTCTGGTTTATTGGCATTTCTTTAAACCAATCACAATCGTCATGGGCAGTGCTAAGTGCCTCAGAAATCAGAAATCCACCGGAGTTTAGAACGCCAACACAAAGAAAGAGGAAGGAAGCCGACATCTGCAAAGAAGACATGCATCCGGTGGAATTTCCTGCGGCACCGGAGCAATCCCGGAAGTGGAACGTCGTGGATATAGACGAGTTAGCATACAACCTGGGCATTTGTAAATTGCTAACTCAGATTTGAAGTGCAATGCTTAGCCAACAGGTGTATTAATAAATACAAGGTTACACAGTAGTGAATGCCAAATTTAGGAGTTTTTAAAAGGATGTTGTAGTCGAAACATTAAAAGAAATTGGTCAACGATTGCCTCCACACAGCTGTTCTGAATGTCAAGTATAGCCTAGATTAGTATATTTGAATACAATTGTAATATTACAAATTATAAAGAATGGTATTATAGTTGATGAGAGGGTACAAGGGTCAGACATTCTGGACAGGGCCTCCTACTTCAAGCTCGCACTTAAAAAGGACAAACTTTAACTTTCTCTCTTATAATGAATCTAAATTTCTGATTTTCTGACATCTATTATCTATCAGACTAGTATGGTGACTAGTACCTGAAGTAGTGTTCCCTAAGGGTCCTTCAAAAGAGCCATGGGGAGTCCTTAGCAAAATGAGCTCATTTGTGATCTGTACCAAAACAAAGATTGTTTTCTTTAATAATAATAACAACTTTAATTTACTTACAGTACCACCTTTCAAGAAACCCAAGGACAGTCTGTAGGATAGGATTTGTATGCCGGGATGTCTCTGCAGCACCACAATACTTCATTCTGAATGGTTTAACAACATATTTTGCCTTTATCAAATCCTGCGATTTGGATATAGCACTAATCCATAATGCGATCTCCATACGATTAATTGTGCAGCCCTGATTCAAACCATCTAGTTTCGCCTTCATCTAGAGTATTGATTGTATCATTTGACATTATTCTTTAGGATTTTTTTAGTAGGCTACACCCAGGGTACACCCCAAACTCAGATGATCTTTGATATAAGGTATATTACGTGGTCCACAACTTAAAGGTGCAAAATGTAATACTGACAGCTAGTGTTTAAAATAATTACTGCAGTACAAATTCAAAATACTGGAGAGAGTCGTCTTCCCCACCCCCTCCTCCCCAGACTCGATGTTCATGGAGGTTGCCAGGCTGAGACCGCAGCATCCACAACAATGTTGCTAGACGCTGTAGCTCACCATTCTTGACTTAAAATTACCACAACAACTGCTAAACCATAATGACCTCGTCGTCCTTTCTACCCGACTGACAGATACACTTTTTCGACTTAAAATTATGGCAACAACTGCTAAAAACAGCGCAAACTCACAGTCCTCTCTACCCGACTAACAGACACTCTTTCTCGGCTTAAAATGACTCACTGTTGGTCAGCTATAGCTGCTGAACAGGCTACACCATTGTTAACCAAAGTTAAATTGCATGTTTCCATTTTGAGGAAGCCAAACTTGCGGTTTCTGTCATAGGTCTGTCACGGTGGTTGTAAACAGCCGTGCCCCACTTGCCTGGTCCTCCGGTAATGTTAGCAATTTGTGTGTGTTAGCATGACGGCGTTAGCCAAGATCAGTCGGGATCAATTTACTGGCTGTCTCTCAATTATTTTGGCAAGTAACCAACTCGGGTACTCTAGCTATATAATTCAATGTGAGTACACATATGTTGAAATAACATAAAATGCCCGTCCCTTGTAGCCGTGATAAATTAGCCTGAAGCTAATGCTTACCTGTTCAGGAGGAAATTAGCCAACTAAACTCGGCGTCCTTTTGGGCTCTAAGCTGTCTCCATCTTTCAAATACATCTCCAATATTTACCCGGGGTTTGTTATGGCTCTGGTCACGCAACTGTTAGAAATATACCTTTTTTTAAGTCGGATAGAATCTATCTCCGTTGATCCTGTTTGTTTGTGTGCTGCTTTCATGGCTGTACTAACGTTCCAGCTGTAGCGCGCTGGGTTTACGTTTCTACAGGTATATCTGGCAACCCGGCCTGGCTGTCAAACTGGGCAGTTGATACCAACACACAGGCCAAAACACAGACAGACATTCTGTCACGGAACGGAAATCTCAAAGGAGAAAATACTGGCATTAGCAATGTTGTCAGAAAAGACAGTATTTCAACTTAGCATGTTTCGTTAATATCTGATGACATATTGTGGTCATTTTTGAATTCAATACAGTAAATATTACATATTGCACCTTTAATATACCTAATATCAAAGATCATCTGAGTTTCTATGTTCTGTGTAGGCTCAAGCATTATCTACATGTTATTTGCATGTAGCCTAGACCAAACAGTGCAGTACTGTTACTGCAGGACTTGACAGAACACAGGCTTCAAATCAACACCAGCCCTGTGTTCCACTGGTAATGAATCATTACCCCCCCCCCCCCCCCCCACCCCCACACACACACACACACCTCAGGGACAAAGCCAGGTGGGACAGCAGCCCACAGAGCCAGCAGACCCACTCTGGGTGGTTCTATAATCTACATCCTGTCTAATCAGGTCATATGACATTCTTCACAGGGACACATTTGAAACTGTCAGACAACCTCAATGTTGACTAACTGTAGTATCACATATTTGGGTGCACCCTGATGCTGCCTTCATTAGCAGATACAGGATAACACGACATACATTGGTTATCAATGAGTACACATTTTGAATGCACAGTAGCCCTATACACATTTTACACAGAGGAATACTAGTGTGCTGCCAAAGCAGGTGACACATTGTGTCAATTAGGAAAGAGAAAGCACAGACTTAGCATTCAACACAGCTACGTTGTAAGCCCTGGGAATATTACAAACATGCTATTGGGCTATTATGAACAATAATTGTCCCAGGGCACGAGGAAAGCCAGTGCAATCCACAATACAAAAGGTCTTACCAGTGCTGCTCATGGTGCCAGCCAGATGTCTTCTCCAGTCAGATGATGCACAGTCAATAAGCCACTATCCACACTGACAGGACAGTACATGGAAGATGCCCGCAGCCGCAGAGCGCACCCGCCTGTGCCAGCCAGCAGAATGGATGAAGAGAAGTGTTTACACGGGAGTGTTGCGGAGAGCTTGCTCGGTTGTCCTGGCTGCCGATGCCGCAGAGCTGTCCCGACACCGCCGCACTGAGAAGACAAAGTCCCGCAGACACTGCAGCGCACGGTGACAGTGCACGGTGGGTGGGTGTGGGCGCGCGCTGGAGAAACGCGACTAGAGTCAAGCTACATACAAGAGTGAATAGGGTTTCCGGTGTGACGTGTCAAAATAAAAGTCTTCCTACAAGTTGGCTCTATTCTGGATTAGTGAAGTCCCAGGGTTCTTTCAGGATATTGTAGGCAGTTGTGCAGCGAAATCTGAAGCAGTTCAATGTATCTATTGTTTGATTAATTCACTAGTTTCAGCCCATTGGGTTAGACCATGTTTGGTCTGCTGCTTGTCTGGATAACAACACCAAGTCAAATCCTATTTAGGACTGTGATAAGTAGCATACTTAAAGCTGTAGTGCGTACTTTTTTATACTAATGGATGTCTATTACATTCAAGCTATTGCCAAATGAGTTGCTACAAAGCTAATCAAGACTATCAGCTCCACACAGCTCTCTCTGTGTTTCTCAGTATGACTATGTTCAGAAGATTGTGGCGTCCGGAGACTTTCCCTCACAGAAACTCCAGTGAAGATAATGATGTCTTCTGAAGAGTACATCATGTTTTTTTAATCCTCCATGTCCTCCTTGGTTACTAGTTACTGAGTAGAGGAGGGGTGGGTGGTGCACGTTCACAGAAGGCTTGTATCATGTGGACGCGCCAACAGTTTTTTTGTCATTACTTAAAATTCCTCATGGGGGCGACAGAAACTACGCACTATAGCTTTAAAATAATAAATAGTGAAACAAATGAGCAATGAATGTTCTTTGCCTTGTTATAATTCAAGCATTGATCACAATATTTCCCCCCAAATTCATATTCATTTGTAGCCTTTATTTGTTTCTGTATTTTATATATATATATATATATATATATATATATATATATATATATATATATATATATATATATATATATGCAGGCTATAGGTGTACATACAAAAATATAACACTAGGGTGAGGTCTGGCAATGACAGGCAGTAAAAACACGAACAGGCGTGAAATCTCTCCATGTGCATTATTTTAAGCTAACTAAATGGAAATTGCATTAGACTGAAACAGAATTGGATAATTATTGGACAACATTGATCCAAAAATATTTTGGAAGCCAAACAATAGAGAGATACGCCTTCATGCGGCAAGTGTTCCGGTGCAACTTAATTTTGCACAGCCAATATGCTCACATGCTAATTCCCTGCTTTATTGCAAGTTTTATGCTTTTACTTTGAAGGAATGAATCCAACGCTTCCTGTCTTGTGTTAGGACCAGCTGCTTTGCTTCAGCAGCCAACATCCTCGGGCAGACATCGCCACTGCTCGGCCGACGCGGCACACATGGGAACTGTAGTATTTAGAAGGAAAAGGCCCGTTTTAACGAGCAGCGTGTCGCTGGTTTTGGACTACAAGCCTGCTCAGAGTAAACACATTGCATTGTGAAGGCGAGTGGCAGTGACAGAACTGCATTCAATTTTACAAATACGTTGTAAAATCAGTTTGAATGTGCTGACAGCGTCTCCTGACAGACCTACTACTACTACTACTGCTAATACTGCATATTAGAAACATTATTTCAAGGCCTGCAGATAAAAAGCCATAGGCCTATGTCAAAGTCACAAGATATATTAAGGTTGCAAGTAATAATTTAAGACAGGGGTCTTCAACGTTTTTCAGGTCAAGGACCCCTTAGCTACTTGTCAAACTCAAGGGCCAAATCCCTCACCCGCATATCAATTTAGTTTACGTTTTTTGGTGCATTTTCTGATCTTTTTTCCAATGTTTTTGTCATTTTTTTTAAGCTTTTTTGTCACTTTCTTCTTTGATAGCTAAGTTACTTTTTGGGGCTTTGTGTTGACCAAACTGTAAATGAGAAGAATACATGAGACATGCAATAATAAAGGCAAAGCTATTTGACTTTTTCGATTAAACAAAGCATGTCAATAAACCAAACATGTCTGGCCCTTGATGTGATCCTCTTTTTCCAGTGTGGCCCTTGGTGAAAATGACTGACACCCCTGCCATAGCTGAGAGACACAGAGCAGGGACCCCCTACTACATATATTGTATACAGTTGAGTTACTTATGCTACTGGGCCAGATGTATACATCATGTTTTAATATTATACATACATGTGGAAGCACAGTGAATCCTTAAGCTCAAATGTATCTGTGAATGGCTACCATGGCGACCTTACCTTGATTAGTAAAGCCTATCATCAAT
>CM042336.1:2394203-2409203 GCA_023566125.1 Zingel zingel | reverse complement strand
CAGTGCTTCCACGCTAGAGAGAAACATTTCATAAATAAGGCTGAGTAAGGCAAAGTAGTTAAGAAAAGTAGGGATCGACCAATTATCGTCCTGGCCCATTATCTGACCTTTTTTTTGGTAGTTTGCAGATTATCTGTATTTTCGTTTACCGATAACCAATAAAGTTAATTAATTAAAACGTGCGCTACTTCAGCTCTGTAAGCAGTCTGCAACACCTGCAAACAAACTGTTAGCATGTTAAACATTCAGTAAGCTATTTTTGTTTTTTTCCGACTGTGTATTAAAAAGGTGACATATTAAGCTTTTCCGTGTTTTCTTTCCTATCTACAATGTTAGATTTTTTTGTTTATGTAGTATTTGATTTAAAAGCCTTTATTTGTGATTTTTGACTGTAGAAAATGCTGCTTCATTCCATTACAATCTAACGTTAACATACTGCTAACTATTAAGTAGCTACATGCTAACGCGAGATGGCGGTAATCTTGGCAGCCAATGCTGGTCATTTCTCCCCAACTTCGGGTCACTTTACTGCTGGGACATGTCCAGTTGTGTATTATTTGGTTTAGAAGCCTTTACTGGGGATTTTTCACGGTACAAAGTCCTGCTATATACTCCGTTGCAGTAGCTCCAGCTTCAACTAGTGAAACACAGAGCACCAATTCCTGGAAACACTCTGGCCAATCAGAGCAGACTGGGCTTTTTTGGGAGGGGGGATTAAAGAGACAGGCGCTCCTACTAGGATTGGGCATCGAGAACCGATTCCTACATGGAATCCTTTCAAAATTTACGATTCCAGTAGAATCGTATTGGAATCGTTGAGAGGATTTGGTTTCAAATCCGATCATCGCATCCCATTTAACATGCGCAAGTTTTGGTTTCTGAAGCAGCCAGGTGATTGGTGTGTTGCAGGCATGTGACCCGTTCCAACTCCACCCCTCAAAGAATCGGAATCAAGAATCGATAAGAACCAGAATCGAAAGGAAGAATCGAAATTGGAATCAGAATTGTTAAAATCCAAACGATGCCTAACCCTAGCTCCTACAGAGTGTCTCATACAGAGGGTGAACACAGGTGCAGCAGCCAAGGGCAGTATGAGCAAAATAAAGTGTTTTTTTACATTAAAAGCATGTAAACATGTTCTAGTACAAACACAAAATGCAAGTATAATACTGAAAATGCTATATAATAGTTGCCCTTTAATATCGGTTTCATTAACTACTAATAACCTGTATTGGTACTGGCCCTGAAAAACCAGTATCAGTCGACCCCTAATGTGAAGACCCTATATGTATTGGAGGGGATTAAGTATACTTTACGTACATGGTTTCACACATTTCCCACACGTTGAGCAGTGCTTCCATTCTCGGCCGTCCTGGAGACACAGACAGAAAGCAGAAGTTGAAACATATGCCTTTATTAGAGTGAATGTAACATATGTAGTTGTGGTTTTCTACCTTAGATGGGCAGACGTTGCATTTGGCACAGTGCTTGTTGAGGAAGAAAACGAATCTCTGACATATAGAGCAAAATCTAACAGGAGGAAGAGAAGAAGAGAACACACATGACCTTTTAACACAACTTCAAAATAATCAATATTAACCTTTGTCTGCCCGGTTCAGCTCTGAGATTTTCTTGCATTGCACAGCGCTGTCAAGGAATAATTTGCTCTGCTTCAGTTTCACCCATCACTGAGTCTGACTTCATGTCCCGCCCACAACACTATCTGACACTCTGTTACTGGGTATTATGTTGAAAGTTTCTTATTCGTTAATTAACTGCTTAAAGCATTTAAACAAAGTTTTGTGTTGGAGTTTGTAACATTCCAAAATCTTAAGTTTGACTTTGTATTGAATTTTCACTGTAAATGCATATCGGTTCCAAATATCCGTTATCAGCTTCATTAACTACTAATAATCGAAAAACCAGTATCGGTCTATCCCTAGTTGATGCCGATACATGTGGGATGAGATCCCATTAGAGCTGATCCAGTGAGTGCGTTGATACCTGTAGCCTTCGTCTTTGGGCAGGACAACATCTTTGGGTGAGATGTTAGTGAACAGGCGGACAGGAGACTGCTTCCTGCCTGTCTTCCCATGTTTATACAGAGAATGGTTGTCATAGTCCACCTGGAAACAAACAGTATTTAAGTCCACAAGGAAAAGATGTGGCCCAGGGATAGTGTATCCTTTAAAGAAGCATAGCCTGCCGTTCTAGTCTGATAAGAGAAACTCCCTGCTAGAGCACTGCAGCTCCTAACCAGTTACACCTAACACCAACATAGACAGCCGCAGCCCTGTTAAAACTCGGCTACAGTGAATAATGAAATATTGATCTAGTGGACTGAGCCAATCCACTACACCATTCCCATTCAGAATCGCAAACACATCTCATCATATACTGCATTATACTGGGGAGAGTATAGGAGTATAGGAGAAGCCTATCCTGCCACTTGGTGGCAGGATAGGCTGCCACCAGGAAGTGGTGAGGATAATCACCACTTCCTCCCTGTAAAAGGTTAGGCCATCTTGAACATAGCATATTGCTTTCTTAACAAATCTTGCTAACCTTCATCTCGCTAGCCTTGAAACTTCCAAAGTTAATAACATTAATGATTGTTAACCTGTAATTATTACAATGCATTTAATAATGTTATTGGTAACACTGTGTTGGACAGATGGTTAGCTGTGAAAAAAGGTCCATTCAATTCACTCCACATTTCGTCTCCTGGAACCACTGTAATGCTTTCTGTCACCTCATTGTGTTAATGTAGTCTGTGCATCAGGTTTTAGAATGAGTACCGACACAGGTACTGTACTGCATGTTTATTTCCTGACAGTAAAGCTCCCATACTGTTAAACATGTGTCTGCTAATTGTGTGTGCGCAGTGTCAGTATACCTGGTAGTCCAGCATCGTGAATGAGGGGAAACACTCCAGGATGCGAGGCTCAAAGAAATATGGGAAGATCCACATCATGGGCATTTCAGTGTTACTGCTGTCTGCACACAAAAATACCACTTCTTTAAAATACACTAAAAGTAGCTGAATCATTCAAATATTTTGTATTTTTATGTAAGTTGTTATAAGCGGTTGAAGCTGCACTAATCAATAATCACTTGATCCATTGTCCATATGAGAATGTGTGTAATGTTAAACGGGTCTCTTGGAATTATGACCCGACTCTGTGGTTTGCCTTATCTCTACAGAGGAGTTTTAGCCTCTTTCAGTTCATTGTTTTGGTTTTACGGCCAGTTAACAGTTTATGTTCACTAATGTCATCAACATGGTTTCCAGCAGCAGACACATACAGTTAAGAGACTGACTGGTGAACATGGTGGAGCATTTAGCAGCTAAAGAGACAGATATTTCTCAGGTGTTGGTGGTGACCTAGTCTATATTGACGACGTTCCACTTCTGGGATTTTTCAGGTGCTGACGGAAATTCCACCGAATCTCCATCCCCTTCCTCTTTCGTTGTGTTGGCGTTCTAGACTCTGGTGGATTTCTGAGGACTATGATTAACTGCTCCTCAGATCTCTGCAGGGTAAATCCAGACAGCTAGCTAGACTATCTGTCCAATCTGAGTTCTCTGTTGCACGACTAAAACAACTTTTGAACGCACACATGTTCCACCAAAACAAGTTCCTTCCCGAGACGGTTTTGCAGAAGCACCGCCATTGTGTCCGGGGCTTAGCCCCGCCCAAGACAATTGTGATTAGTTTAAAGAAATGCCAATAAACCAGTGCACTTTAGCACCCATCCCAGAATGCTTTGTGGAGTAGCCAGACCCTCCTCCTCAGCGCCGTGGTGGAGGAAGGTCTGGCAATGCGAGACTAGTAGAGACCAAACCGGAGCTGAATATTGGACATGAATGAAGAAAGAAATGAATGCTACTGTCCACTGTGTCACTGACCAGAAGTCTGCAGCTCCCTCCATCTCTGTGAAATCAGAGAGAAGGTGTTGGCCAGAGGCTTCACCAGGCCGCCAAACGGAGGGTCCGCCACCATCACCACCTTCTGGCCGTCAGCCTCTCGGAGGAAAGCCTGCAGCACCGCACTGGAAGCCTGACAACACACGCAGCTCTGTTATACTCAACTGCAAATCAAAACGATATAAAACACGCGTTTGACTCTTACCTCTCCATCAAAGAAGTGATGGTTGAACATGTTGTAGTGACAGAATTCATCCTGGCTGTAGAACTGAGCGTATCTGAAACATTAGGAACACATTATGCGTTAATCAGCATTAAAGATTCAACATTCAGACAACTCTTAAATGGCTTTAGTCTTTAGGTTCCTGCAACTAATAACAGCAGGCTGAAAAACAAGGGCAAGTTTGAACTCCTCTACTGTCTGTACTACACACAGAGTCAGCAAACACACAGTGGATCCAGCAGGCTGAAGCTTGTAACAGAACACACCCTCTGTGCACTTCACTCTGCACATTCTTCTCAGAATCAAAGAGCAGAGACACAGCACACCTCAGGTAAGAAAAAGGCTAAACAAACATTTAATAATGCTAAGAGAATACAATTAAGATTGCATTTGAATATGCATTTTGATTATATCGCTGTCACAGCATGTAGAGATATTAAGGATTCCCAGTAAGCAGGGAACTGACTGAAAACAGTATTTAAAAACTTGGTATTTTGCAGCTAGATAAGGAAGATGTGCCAAAATTAAACGCTAAACATGCAGAAAGCTGTGAGAATGACTTTGCTTTTCAGTAGTTTTGTTTTTTTGTAAATCTGTGTCGCTGGCAGAGTTTTGGCAAAAAGCTTGGCATGGACTCAGAGCAGACATGTTTTCACAGATTTTCCAATAAACCTGAAGAACAGGTTTACTCTGAAAACACAGCTGAAGCAAATATCAAACAGACAAGGCTATGGACAGGACAAAAGGAGGCAGAGGTTTAATAGATGTTGGTTGTTTAGTTCAGTCCTCAGAAATGGCCGAAAAAGAAGCATCATCTATTGGTAATGGACAGTCGACAGTGGATGAGTCAGCACAGAGTGGTCTTACAGCGCCACCTGCAGGCAGCCACGGTGTACTGCAGGACAGCCTGAGCTTCACTGCACTGGACTCAGACGCTCACAGGGTGGTTCAGCCTTTCCCGCGCTCTCCAAAACTACAAAGGAAGATCGCCAAAGCTGCACAGCCCTCTCAGGTAAACACAGTGTGTGAAGCACACTTTTAGCACAGACTAGTCATCCAAACAGGTTGAACCCTTAGGACATACTTAAATAATAATGACTGCGCACGTCACCCAGCCGGTCAACATTTACTTTTGGAAATGCACAAGACTGAGACAAATGGTCCGACCAAAACAGGTTCAGTAAGCCATCTTAATGACATTAATTGAAATGAAATCCATGTGACTCCACTATACACTGATATTCAGAGTTTCCCCTAGTGTAGGGGTTTTCAACGTTTTTTTAAGCCAAGGACCCATTATCTGAGAGAGAGAGACGGAGCAGGGAGCCCCTACTACATATATTGTTAGTTGCATATTAAACTGGGCCTACAATAACATGTGGCTTATGTTAAACATACCTGTGAATGGCTACCTTAGTGACTCCCTTACCTATAAGCCGGTTAGCCTATCATCAATGGTTTTGTTTTACAAATCGGATGATTTATATTTGCTATTAATATGTTGGGTTCATGTTAAGACATTTTTATTTTTGAAAAAAAAAGAAAGAAAAAGAACAATAATAACAATAATAATAATTTGGTAGGTACCAGACCCCCTGTTGAAAATCTCTGCCCCAGTGTATTGCAAGCCTGGCGGCCCACCGGGCCTAGGTTGCATTATTAATCATTTTTAAATGTATTTTTAAGACGTTTGTTGAACTACAGTTACAGTGGGGCGGCTTGCTTGGACACATAGACGTAGTCATATTTTCGAAATCTCCAGTTAGCTTTTATCTCTGACTTAAAGTACAGCCCATACGGAATCGGTCATAGCTTTTTTAAATTCTCAATTTCCCGATTCCATCTATGATTCTGTTATCACAGAAACTATTGGTTTCTACATGAATGCTGCCATCAGTCTGTGACTGGGCCCAGACAAAGACACTTGGCACCGGGCTAGACAACTTTTCTGGGGAAATCCCTGGATATTGTTACATCTTAACATAGAAAATACTTTTTGCTGCTATAAAAAATGTTGTATATAGCACCTTCAAGTCATTCACCATGCAAAAATATCAAGTTAAATCATTTGCTTCGCTGTTAGTTGGACAAATAACGACATTTGAAACTGAGCTGGAGAGAACTGTTATAACATTTTATAAACCCAAATTCAATTGTCAAATTATCAAAAAGTCATCAGTTGCAGAACTAATTCATTGTGTCAGCAGACTGATATAACCAGTGTATTTTTTAGTCCACATTGTTCACAACATTGAAGTTATCAGAGTTGAAAACAATCTACTTGTTTGACAACACTTGAATATGAACGGGACGGTGCAGGAGCAGCTGTCTAGACGTGTGGAGGAGCTGCAGGCAGAGAGGACCAGGACCGAGGCTCGCATCCAGTCTCTGAAGAAACGCAAGGCAGACCTCTCTGTGAGTACGGGACCAGAAGCTCGCAATACTTTAAACTAGAACTGGGCCATATGGAAAAAATCTAAAATCTGACTATTGGTGCATTCACTATACATTAACACAATGGGAGTTTAGATAAATAATCATCAGTAATGCAGATATATTGACTAGGTGGTTAAAGGAAAATAACAGAACAGCTACAACAGTCTGGTAAGTTCAGAAAATGACATCACTTTACTCTAATGCAGCCTTGAAAGCTATAGTGCGTAGTTTCTGTCTCCCCCATGAGGAATTCTAAGTAATGACAACAAAACTGTTGTGACTGGGTTAGCTCAGTTGGTAGAGCAGGTGCACATATATAGTGGTTTATGCCTTGACGCAGAAGTCCTGTGACAATTTCCTGCATGTCATCCCCGTCTTTCTCCCCTTTCACAAGTAGCTGTCCTATCCATTAAAAAAAGGCAGAAATGCCCCCCCAAAAAAAATAAATCTTAAAAAAAAAAAAAAAAAAAATTCAAAAAATGTCTGCACATCCACACAATACAATCCTCCAGTGATCGCGTTACGCACTAAAGCTTTAAGGGTGTGCGCCCCATGTACCAAGGCTGTCCTTACTGCAGCAGCCCAGGGTATAAATCCAACCTGGAGCCCTTTGCTGCATGTCTTCCCCCTTTCACGTCTACAATTGAAGGCCGAAATGCCCAAAAAAAAAAAAAAAATCTATTAAAAAAAAACAGAAGCACTTGTGTCAAATTCCGATAAAATAAATAAAAATTAGGGCAACACACACACACACACACACACACACACACACACACACACACACACACACACACACACACGACTAGTTGATGACATGTAACCCTGTGGTCCATGTCCCTCCCTGAAGAGGAGCACTGAGGCGATGAAGCAGCAGGTTCGAGAGCACTTCGACAACATGCGTCACGTCCTGAAGCAGGACGAGAAGGCCGTGCAGGACTCTCTGGACCTGGACCTGAGACAAACCCGGACCAGACTGGACCAGGTGGTGAAGAACTGGAAGCAGCACCAGGACCAGGTGACTCAGTGCATCGCCAGCATCCAAAGAGCGCTTGGCTACAGCGCCGCTGGGCAACAGGAAGACGCCATGGTCTGCACACACACACACACACACACACACACACACACTAACACTGTATATAGAAAAAAATTAAACTGAAGGCGTTTTCCTGCCGTTTTAATCAGTATTTCTGTTTGTCTCATCTCAAGGGTCAGTCTGAACATCTGAGGTAAAACTTTGCACCATTAGATTCTTTCTGTACAGCTGTACAACAGACCTCTCCGTCTCATCATCATCTCTGTGATCACTCTTGCAGCGCTAAAAAGCCAGATGCCTCTGAGAAGGAAATCCGGCTGAATGAAGAGAGATTTGAAAGGCTCCTAAAAACATTATCCTCCATCACCAAACACCTGAAAGCTCAGCTGCAGAGGAAGACTCTCCTGTTAGGTACTGAGGCAATTTTTTATCATTTATATTTTGAAAGGATAATGAGTTATGAACTAACTCATTCAGGGCAGCAAATAAATAACGATTATGTAAAAACTATCGCTATTTTCGAAACAGCATTCTATACTAGCAGTGCGTAATGATTTGGCAAAAATTTAGCATGAAGTATGCAAACAAAAACAAAATCCGCAGTATGCCAAAAATACCCAGATGTCATACTGATTTGGAGAAAACCTCCAGTATGCCTTGGACCAGTCTATCTCACCTACTGTATCCCACAATGCAAAGCACCGGAACAATTACAACCGCAGCTTGCCGCTGTGGCCAACAACTGGAAACTTTTTACAATTTACGTCTGCTATTTCATCACTAAATTCACTTCTGAGACTTATTTATGCGAGACATCAACTGTGTAGAGTTCAAATATGGGCAGTTAAACGAAAATTGATGGCGAATTGCAAATTTGCTGCGACCTTGTCGTAGTTGAGAAGCATCACAAACCTACGTGAAAGCCAGCTGTCCACCTTCAAAGTACCCAACATTTTTAAACAATACCCAGCCCTAGCTATAGCATATATTATGTAGACTTAAGGGGACACACCAAAGCATATCCTTTTCATTTATTTATTGGAGAGGCATTACCAGACCTTAATGACATGACACTTTTAACATTAGTTCTAAACTGACTAAAACTAATGTAAGTGAAAAGGTTTGAGAAAATGTTGTCTAGCAATTCTTTATATACCAGTCTCCTCTGGTTGAATATTGAAGATCGTTTTATGTCACCATGAACGGTTTAAGGGGAGGGGGAGCTAAACCACACAGCATCTTATAAAGTAAATACACATTGGTCTTAATCAAAAAAAATTCAAAGCTCAATAAGTTATATTTTTTTATTTGCAATAGTGGTGCGAGTTCATTTTTTTTATCCAATGCTTTAAGAGCTTGTTTTAAGAGCTGGCTCAGCCAGGCCTAGCATACTGCAGAATAAATCCATTTAACTGTTTTATACTGCAAACTACTGATGAACGCAGTATGCAGTAGGTACTGCATTCGGTATGGATCATGTATAGATGGAAATGTATGTATATAAATTGCTTAAAATGAAGGCACTTTATCACACTGATGCAAGAAGAGAAAACCTGTAAAACCAATACTGCATGAAACATTCTCATTGATTAGCAACATGGGTCGCAATGATAGGTCACCACAAAACTCGGAGCCAAAAAACAAGACAACAAAGTAACGAGAGCTGCTGTGAAATGGTTTGCAGCCACTCTAATGCACGGCCAAAGATCAAAATGTGATCAACAAATCAACGAATTCTGTTTGATTTCAGATTCCTCCCCGGTGGTGATTGACAGGCAGACTTGCCACAGCCAGATCACAGTGACCTCGGAGGGGCGGGGCATGTCCTTCTCAGGCCCTGGCCGCTCAGCTCCGGAGCATCCCCTCCAGTTTGATAAAGTGTGCTGCGCTTTGGGCTCGTCTCCCATCTCAGCCGGGCAGAGCTACTGGGAGGTTGATGTCCACTGCTGCTCTGCCTGGGCCGTGGGCGCCGCCTACGCCAGCCTGGAGAGGAAGGGCCGGGACCAGGGCGCCAAACTGGGTCGGAACAGGAACTCCTGGTGTGTGGAGCTTCGTAACAGCCATCTCTCCGCTTGGCACAACGACCGACGTGTAGCGTGCCGGGGCATCGGGCAGACGGTGCCGGGAAAGGTCGGAGTGTGGCTCAATTACAACAAGGGCCAGCTGATGTTTTATGACGCAGACACCATGGTTCTCCTGCAGAGCTTCTCAGCAGCTGTGACGCCGGTGTTCGACAGGGCTCATCACCAGTTCACGGAGCCTCTGTACCCCGCCGTACGCTTCCTGAGACCAGCAGAGAGCCAGATGTGGTCCAATCACCTGCAGCTCTGTGATACTGCAGGCTCTATCTAAATGTCTGGCTATATATGGCATTACATCAGAGCAGCCGATTAAAACTACCAGCTAAACTGTTTTAAACGATAAAATTAAAACGTGAATATTGTAAAAAACAAAAATTGTTAAACTTTTTTTCAAATTGTAAAAGAAAAATATTGCTTAACTGCTAGTGCTAACCTTGCACTAGCAAGTGGCATTTTAAATAGAGCTGGGCGATAGAGAAAAACAAATATCACGGTATTTTTAAGCAAATACATCAATGTCAATATTGTAAAGATATTGTAGGGTTGATTGTTGGTGCTTTCACAAAATATTAACACAATGAGATTTTTGATACATAATAACTACTAATGTGGATATAATGACTAAGAGGGTAAAGGCAAATAATAAATCAGCTAGTCTGTCTGGTAAGTTCAGAACATTAAATCACTTTACTGCAATGGAGCCTTTAAAACCAGGAAAAGACACTTGTGCCATACGATATCCATAATTTAGGACGATATCTAGCCTTATATAGCGATATAATATCGATCTATTGCCCAGCCCTAGTTTTAAACTGCTCTTTTTTTCTCCTCGTGGCTCTCCGCTGGATGGCGCTCACAGGTGTAATAGACCTACACACAGAGAGTATGCCAGGCAGACACATAGCTGGCACCTCGCAGGGGGATGAGTTCAGACAGGCTCAGACATCCTCGCCGCCGGCCGCTGTGGACTTGTGTCTTCACGTGTCCACAATAACGCACAGAACATCGTGGCTAGGGGACCGGTAAAAGTCCACAGCTGACCACGGAACATGGAAAGTATGTCAGAGCCTGTCAAACGGGGGAACTGGGACTCCACTGCCTGCTTGTTAGTTAATGATTGGTTAAAGAGGGTCTATCGGTCAGAGAAAAAAAAATTAAAAAATTTAAAAAAAAAACCTCAATTAGTATTCCTAATCATAATGACAAATGAGACAAACTTACCTGAAGTCAATGTCCAGCAGCAGACTCTTCATTGGCTCATGTTTCTGATCCAGGTTTCGTAACTTGATCAGCTCCTGAAGTCTGGCACAAACCACAGCAATCATTATTAAATACAAATTAAATAAGAAACTGATTTTTAACAGCGTTTAAAATCTCAGTCATTTGATCATTCCGTTACTATTGGCAGTTACTGAAACTACGGATGCACAGATAACATTTTATTTTATTTTTTTCAGAACAAGTACTTTTTGGGTACTTGTCGATACAGAGTACCGATATGAGCAGTTAATACCATTACATTTCTAACAACTTTGAAACCATGTTTTATTTGCACCTGAATGTTGTGTTTTCCCTAGGTTTGTGGAAGACACATATTTGGCAGGCGGGTTGAGGGGTCCTTCTTCAATAAAATGTTAAGTTTTTCAATAAAAAAAAATAAAAAAATACAACTTCACAGAATTTTTCGAATATAATTTAACCATGATTAAGCTAGCCATTAGCTAACAGTAGGTTCACTTTACCTGTTGCCTAGTGGAATGCTAAATAGCGTCACATATGCAGTGATGCATGAAGTGGTATCGGGTGCAGTTTTATCAAAGTACTGTGAGTATGAGTACATGAGCACAGCATCCCTAGCTTACATTGTATTTACATACAAGAAGTTTACAGACCACTAAACCACCATGATGAGCTTTTTTTTTTTTTTTTTTTAAAATAGTGATAATCCAAAAACTCAACCCCAACCAAGAAACAAAACTTCAAACAGAATTTCACCAAGTCAAATTTAAGACCATTATAAATGAAATTTAAGACCTAAATCACGGCATAAAACCCCCAAAAAAGTCAATGTCAGAGTCCGGAAACCTCACTAAACTTACACTTCCCCATAGCTAAAGAATAAAATCCGTTCAGATAGAGACTCGCGCAGCCTTGCACTCGGCTGAAATATAAGATGCACGATGGTCTCATTTGTAGTCGTAATGCAGCCAATTATATTTGGAGTAGGGAAAGAAAGAACTACACCACCACGGAATCAAAATAAAAACATTGTAAAGCGCTGCGGGAGCATTTCAATGAAAAAATGTAGACCTGTTTAAAATTACTTAAGACCTAGAACACAATTCTGTTGCGAGTTTAAGACTTTTTAAGGCCTAACATTTTGATTTGGAAATGTTAAGACTTTTTAAGAACCTGCAGAAACTCTGTTCACATCCAGATACTTGTGGTAAGAGAGAAGATTTTTGTGATTTGGGTGAACTGGCCCATTAAGACAGTACCGCCCACCATCATTTAAATAAACGTTCTGGTTGACCTCGATATCTCCCTCACCTGGGTGTGCCCACACACAGCACCTTGGTGAATCCCAGAGCAGCCAGGCTGTCCAGCAAGAAGTGGGAGCTGCGCTCGGTGAACAGGTACTGGGCGTTGCTCTTCTTGTTGTCCAGAGGACGCAGCAGCACACTGGGCCTGGTCAGCTGGGCGGTGGAGACAGCTATGGATCTGTGAGAGGAGTGGGCCTCGTGCAACCCTGGCAGCAGCAAAATCTGACAATCCTGACAGAACTTCTTCTCATCCAGCGGGAGGGCGGAAAACTTCCTAAACCTGAGGGACAAATCACAGACCTTTCAGAAAATGTCTATTAATGTCACTTTTTGGTCATATGTTTCGCAATTTGGTCATGTCAATTTGACATTACAACGGTTTAAATTGGTCAAAAGTCTGGCTGGAGCAAGTTTAAGATTGTAATGTTGCATAGAGACAATAATAGCAAATTATGTAAATAGGGAAGGGCAACAATTCAATATGATAATGTATCGTCTTTTAATGGAATCATATCATGATGAAATTATATATCGAGATATACAATTACGTTGTCTGAATTGATAATAAGCACATACTCAATTTTCTCAGAAGAATTGTTATGAAACATTTTGAGGGAATATCATTTGAAGAACTGCAGATCTGTTATAACATCACACTATTTTTGTGCATGCATGTAAACATAGTCAGTTTATAGCTGCTAAAAAATATTTATTTTTTCCTCTCTAATTTCAATTGAAACCGTTTACCACATTATTGACGATTATTATGTAAAAAAAATTATGTTTTGTCAAAGCACCAACTGTCAACCCTACAATATCGTTGCAATATCGACATTGATTCATTTGGTCAAGGATATCATGATATCCGATTTTCTCCATATCGCCCAGCCCTAGATGTAAATAATCTGTGTGGCCGAAATATGCAACGTAGTTTCAAGACATCATAGGCAGCACTGTTAAATTGACTACTAAAGTGAGAAAATGAACTTTCTCTATTAAAACAATTCATGTTTCCTGTTACTTTACAGCTGCCTGGCATATTTTGTAGGTAGCTAAAAAAATATGCTAACATCCACTGAGTTTGTATTTAACATTCTTCCAGAAAAAAAAAAAATAAATAAATAAAAAAAATTATATATATATATATATATATATATATATATATATATATATATATATATATATATATATATAGTGAGGAAAATAAGTATTTGAACACCCTGCTATTTTGCAGGTTCTCCCACTTGGAAATCATGGAGGGGTCTGAAATTGTCATCGTATGTGCATGTCCACTGTGAGAGACATAATCTAAAAACAAAAATCCAGAAATCACAATGTGTGATTTTTTAACTATTTATTTGTATGATACAGCTGCAAATAAGTATTTGAACACCTGAGAAAATAAATGTTAATATTTGGTACAGTAGCCTTTGTTTGCAATTACAGAGGTCAAACGTTTCCTGTAGTTTTTCACCAGGTTTGCACACACTGCAGGAGGGAGTTTGGCCCACTCCTCCACACAGATCTTCTCTAGATCAGTCAGGTTTCTGGGCTGTCGCTGAGAAACACGGAGTTTGAGCTCCCTCCAAAGATTCTCTATTGGGTTTAGGTCTGGAGACTGGCTAGGCCACGCCAGAACCTTGATATGCTTCTTACAGAGCCACTCCTTGGTTATCCTGGCTGTGTGCTTCGGGTCATTGTCATGTTGGAAGACCCAGCCTCGACCCATCTTCAATGCTCTAACTGAGGGAAGGAGGTTGTTCCCCAAAATCTCGCAATACATGGCCCCGGTCATCCTCTCCTTAATACAGTGCAGTCGCCCTGTCCCATGTGCAGAAAAACACCCCCAAAGCATGATGCTACCACCCCCATGCTTCACAGTAGGGATGGTGTTCTTGGGATGGTACTCATCATTCTTCTTCCTCCAAACACGGTTAGTGGAATTATGACCAAAAAGTTCTATTTTGGTCTCATCTGACCACATGACTTTCTCCCATGACTCCTCTGGATCATCCAAATGGTCATTGGCAAACTTAAGACAGGCCTTGACATGTGCTGGTTTAAGCAGGGGAACCTTCCGTGCCATGCATGATTTCAAACCATGACGTCTTAGTGTATTACCAACAGTAACCTTGGAAACGGTGGTCCCAGCTCTTTTCAGGTCATTGACCAGCTCCTCCCGTGTAGTCCTGGGCTGATTTCTCACCTTTCTTAGGATCACTGAGACCCCACGAGGTGAGATCTTGCATGGAGCCCCAGTCCGAGGGAGATTGACAGTCATGTTTAGCTTCTTCCATTTTCTAATGATTGCTCCAGCAGTGGACCTTTTTTCACCAAGCTGCTTGGCAATTTCCCCGTAGCCCTTTCCAGCCTTGTGGAGGTGTACAATTTTGACTCTAGTGTCTTTGGACAGCTCTTTGGTCTTGGCCATGTTAGTAGTTGGATTCTTACTGATTGTATGGGGTGGACAGGTGTCTTTATGCAGCTAACGACCTCAAACAGGTGTATCTAAATTAGGATAATAAATGGAGTGGAGGTGGACATTTTAAAGGCAGACTAACAGGTCTTTGAGGGTCAGAATTCTAGCTGATAGACAGGTGTTCAAATACTTATTTGCAGCTGTATCATACAAATAAATAGTTAAAAAATCATACATTGTGATTTCTGGATTTTTGTTTTTAGATTATGTCTCTCACAGTGGACATGCACCTACGATGACAATTTCAGACCCCTCCATGATTTCCAAGTGGGAGAAC